>KL286173.1:520-24030 GCA_000699545.1 Podiceps cristatus | reverse complement strand
GGCCTTCCCAGACCCGCAGTAACGCGGTAACGGTCACGGATGGGCTCTATTTTAGGTTGCGGTTGCCCCAGGGAGGAGTTAACTGCCGTTTTGTGGGTGCTGTTGCCACCGGGGTAGCTGCAGAGGCAGCCCCGGGGCCACGGGCCTTCCCAGACCCGCAGTAACGCGGTAACGGTCACGGATGGGCTCTATTTTAGGTTGCGGTTGCCCCAGGGAGGAGTTAACTGCCGTTTTGTGGGTGCTGTTGCCACCGGGGTAGCTGCAGAGGCAGCCCCGGGGCCACGTCCCACGACGGGTAGATGCTCCTTACTGCCAGGCTTCGGAGGCCGGGCTCAGGGCCCCTCTGAGGCCATCTCTTCTGCAGAGAAAGCATTTGAAAATGTCACCCAAAATCGGTGTGCTTTCACTTATTGCTGAATACGCCAGTCAGGGTAATATAACCACATAGATATTTTCAAAGAGCCATATTTTCTAAGGTCTTAACTCTCACAAGCTGGCTTAATACATTGAATTAAACAGCTTTATGTAAAAAACAACTTTGTGCATCACAGTGGGAGTTGTTTTATCATTGGGAACTCAAAAAGTGCTTCTCTCCACAGACTTAAAAAATGAGCTCTAAAACATCCAACCCCAAGTGAATGTCTTGATTTTTTTCAAAAATCCAGTGTGGCAGCATCCAGACTTGCTGCAGAATTAGAGCTGTCAGAACCTCAGAGCTGGCATTGTTGAGTGGCTTTAGTGACTATATCGTCGTCTGCGGTGGTGCGTTGCTGGAAAGTAATGTGGCATCCCGTTCATTTCATTTGCAATTCTACTTATCAAAAATGTTCCTCATAGGCTGCTAGGAAAATATCTGGGTTTAGCACATTGGAATCTGCATAGGATACTTGAAATTTAAAATGTAGTAAAATAAAACTTGCTTGTTTAAACAGCACAGTGATAGGATGCACTGTTTTCACATACTGGTAACTTATTTTGTAGAGTCAATATATCTTTCACATACAAGTATTTATATATTTTTACTGTTCTCAAAGTTTTTCAGTAAAGTGTTTCTACATTGTTTCTAAGTTCTCTTTTTTTTTTTTATGATACCAGCAGGCAGTCAATTCCTTCTTTTGTAATTGACTTCACCTGGAATGAAGTACATTGCTGGAAGTAGTGGTAGTAATGATCTCAGCAGAGAATTTCCCTGGTAGACATTTATATAGTTTTAGAAAATTAACTTATTTTATTCAAAGCCATAATACTTTGGGTTTTTATAAGCCTTTTATACTTTAGCACAGACCCTGCACCTTTACTGGAAATAAATATTAACTATCATTGTAGTGATTGTTGCGCAACTTAGCCACCGTAGCATGTCAAATAATTTTATAAGTAGTTTCTTTGTTTAAGATGTCGTGCTACATAAAGATGACAGAACAGTGATCACATAGTTTTAGTTCAAAATACATTATCTGAAAAAATCTGCCTAATGAGTTTGAAAGGATCATTCAGCTACAATGGATTTTTTTTCTCTTTTAATGAAGCCACAGAGCAGTAGCTATTGTTCATTTTAAAGAAAACACTGCAAGAACCTGGTAGGGCTGAAATCCAGAATGCAAGTGATTCAATTTAAGACGCGCTGAAGCTTTTTAAATGCAGCACCGTGGCACCACCGAGTGGCAGCATCGTGAATAGCCATAGGAAAACGATTTACGTGGGGAAAAAAAATTAAAAAAAAAAAGTAGCAGATCCTTGCTTGAAAATACCTTGCTTTAGGTTCGATTCAGCTGCTGAAGCAAGTTAATCTAAAACTAATAATTATCTTTTTATTCTGAACTAATGAGATGCAGTCATAAATAGACATACAATTTGTAGCAAATCGAAATATTTTGAAGAAAGTTTGTGTGACATTAAAAATGGTGGGAACATACATACTACTCTGACAGTATTAATCAAATAAAGTAAACGTTCTCTTTCATACTAACTTTAATACTAATATTATTTTAATATTAATCTTCAAATACCTTAGTGGATGTTACCAAAGCTACCCTAAGGACTCTTCCTGTCAGTGCTGAACATAAAACATCTTTCTCATGTCCTTCTCCCAAGGATCACAGCAGAAGGTGGAAAGACAAAAAAAGAGAAAATAGTGACAAAACCAGAACAAATGAAGACAGTTCATTTTTTTTGCTAGATGTAATCTATCTTGCAAACATTCCTTGTTTTACCATCACTGCTCTTAGATATACCCTATATAACACCTTTCCACAACCATATTTAAAATTCAGCACCTGCCATTTGTCATGGCATAAGGACAAGGGAACTATTGCTTCATAGATCTCAAAATACCTGGTCCATGTGGTTTTTATGACAATATTGAAACCAGGTGTGTTGCACCTCTAGATACTCTTTAGACTAGAAGTCAGATGGATACGGCAGAAGCAAATTAAGCCTCTTGGCATTTAAATAAAGTAAGCAGAATCCCAACAAAAAACATGCAAGGTTTCACCTGTGTCAGGAAGTTGAAAAAATCTTGAACAATAGGCAATTATGCTATCTCACATAGATCATGACTCCAAATTGTTTTAAGGTGAGCTCAGTACATAATTCATTGAAAATACTACAGCAGATACCCATTATTTATCCTGAAGGAGGGGACAACAATAAAAAATCCCTGATTCAACAGTCACCATCCTTGACAATGTTAACAAATTGCCAGGAAAGGGTTGACTAGTCTGCAGACAGAGTTTTCCTTGAGAAATTACTCATCTGGGTCATGGCTGGGTGCCTTGGGCTCGGGCTCAGCCCAGGCTGAGGACTGGGGTTGGAGTTAAGGACTGGATGAGGAGCAGGAGAGCCATCACACCTAGAGATGCACTTGGAGTGGAGCTACAAAAGGCAGCCAGAGAGGGGTAGGACATGAAAAGAGTTCTCCCCAGAGGCATTTTTCGTCCAGGCCGGGGCATGTTGGGGAGGCTCAGTGGTGTCTGGGGTTAGGGTTAGCCTTAACATTACATCCATAGAATCACAGAATCCCTGGGTTGGAAAGGAACTTTAAGATCATCGAGTCCAACCGTGCCTGACCACTACTAACCGTGTCCCTGAGCACCTCATCTACCTGTCTTTTAAATACCTCCAGGGATGGTGACTCGACCACCTCCCTGAGCAGCCGCTGTCAGTGCCTGACAACCCTTTCAGTAAATCACCTTAGACTTGTGCAAAAACTCTGCATATGCCAGGTGGTGGATGTTTGAGTAGCTGCATTACTGGAGCCGGAGAATCTAAACCCCTTGCAGATGAACTCAGCGGAGGCTTGAAGAAAGCAACACGGCAGACAGCTGCTGTCGGCTCCTCCCAGGGCAGCTCCTGGCCCCAGAAATGGTGGGGGGTGGAGATAAAGCTTAGAGCTACAGTTGGTGTGGGGCAGCAAAGGAGCAGACAGAGTAAGGGGTAGGCTGCAAGAATAATTCTTCCCTAAAATCTTTCTAATCTGTGTGCTAGCTCAGTCTGGAGCTAAGGCTCAACCCATCCTTCGCATTCAGGCTAAGTTAGAGTTTTAACAGGGCAGAGCCTAGAGCTCCACTTTGAGTCAACCTGAGAAAGGGCTGCTGAAGAGATGCTCTTCTGAGGACTTGACCATCATGGCTATGGCTTGGCGTCTCGGGCCAGTCTCTGTTGATATCAGGCGTTAGAGCTGGGGCTACAGTTAGGCTTAGGGACAGAGAACAGGCAAAGTTTGGATCTCCATTTGGAGTGGGGCAGGAAAGGGGCTGCAAAAAGAATCACCCTCTGAGAAATTTCTCTGATTTCCATCTAATTGATGGTTAGGGGCCTTGGGCTAAGTCTCAGCCCACACCTGTGGTTAGGGATCTGGTTTTATTTAGAGTTAGGAGAAGAGAGAAAGTCTAGAGTCCCACTTGGACTGGGATTGGAAAGGGACTGCCAAAGGGAGCAAGGGACAAAAGGAATTGTCCCCTGAGGACAGGTTCACCAGGAATGTGGCTGAGAATGTTGGGTTAGGGCTCAGCTGACCCCTAGGCTGGGGGCAAGGGTTAGAAGAGACACAAAGGATGGGAACTGCAGTTTAGTGGTCTGGAAAGGGGCTGCCAAAGGGAAGAGTGGGACATCAAAAGGATTCTTTCCTCAGAACTTTTCCACCTGGGCCGTGGCTATAATCTTATGCTGAGCCTCAGCTGACATGAGGACGCCTTTATCCGAGTCATGGCTAGGATATTTTGGTCTTCAGTCTCATCCAACACAATGTCTGGGTTTGGTGCTGTCTTCACCATCGGTTTAGGGTTGAGAGAGAAAACAGAGAGCTCCATTTGGAGAGAGGCTTGAAGGGGCTGCTGAAGGATGGTGTAGGTTGCAAAAAAAAAAAAATGTCCTCTGAGAAAGTGTTCATCTGGGTGATGGCTGGGGGACCTGGGCTGACTCTCAGTGACTTCCTGTTCTCAGAGTAGCAGATGATTTCAGCAAGTAGTGAACGGTTTCAGCAAGTCTTTGAACAATGTCAGTTTTTCTAATGCAGTGCTTCAGGAAGGATTTCTTTCCCACCTAAGGAGGGAGGAAGAGGACAGTTCAGTTAGAAGATGAGTAATCCATGTTCCACTTTGACCTTGGAAGTTCACCTTATTTATTTTTCCTGTTGACATGATCAGCTTTTTGAGCTGACACAGATTCCTAAGTCAAAATTCACTGTTAAGGAGTATTGTGTTCTTCAAAGTCTTTATTAATTTTACATTATTTTTTTGTTATAGTTCAAATTCTTGTGCATAACCATATAATTAAAATATAGAAACATTCTGACAAAAGTCATAAACTTAATTCCCTGTACAAAGGATAAGTCTGTTGTCATTAAACCTTTGACATAAATAGTGTTTAGTCATCAAAGCTAAATTGTCTTTATGACTGATAGAGCTCATGTGTGACCTGGGAGGTGAAGAACACTTCGGCAGACTGTTCACGTTGAAATTTCCATCAGCCCCCAGCACTGAGAAAAGTAAATATGCAAAGACTTGCTACCCAGCTGGGAAGAAACCCCTTCAAATTAATGGAAAGCAAACACCAAATTATAGGCCTATTAACTCGTATCACTGTTTATACGAAATTGTTTTCTGAATTTTTTCAAGTGTACATTAAATATCTCCTGTAACATGTCTCCTAACATTTATCTTTGGAGAGTCTTCACAGCTTTATTTTATAGGCAAGACAGTTTTCCTAATACAGCATTTTAATCAAGCGGTGGTTGCTGTTCATACAGATGGCACCAAGTTAGCTTGAAGCCATGTTCTGTTTATTAGCAATACAATTACAGAATCCAAGTGTGCAGGATCATTTATGCATTTATCCTTTTGGGCTGCAGTCTACATTGCTGACTCTCCTGTGCTGTTGGTACCTGAGCTAGGTAGTGACCCAAGCAGCAGGGACATCAGTGTAGACGTATTCAAGCCCTTTTAGTTGTTCCTCTATGTTCTACTCAAAAGAATTTTATTATAGGCTGGGGCTGGTTTCTGTCATTCTGACCTAGAGGTAGCTGGGAATATTCCAAATGTTATCAGAAAACTCCAGTTCCAGGAAATGACAGTCATGGAGGGAAACATCTCTGTTTTGGTGAGATTTTCATGCAGCACGCCTGGGGCTCCTGCAGGAAGCCTAGTCTGGTCCCGTTCCCCTGATGGCTCCTAAGGCAGGGTGCTGTGAAGCCGGAGCACCCTTGGCTGTGAGGTCTGCCACAGAGAAGACTTATTCTGGTACTCTCAGAAATCCAGAAAACCCAAACCCTTGCCTGAGGTAGGATATCATGGTCTTTCAGTCCCTTTTTTAGTATATGGAAAGTACATGGGAGGAGATTAAAAAGACAAAAACAAAAAACAAAAACCCAAACCCAAAACACCAGTCAGTCATGAAACTATGAAGAAAACACAGAACATATGTGGATTCAGTCTGCATTATCAATGCTAGAGATGGCATTTCCTAACTTTTGAGTACTTGATTTGGCATTCTTAGTTATTCTTAATGTAAGAATTTACATATCCATTTTACTTTTTAGAAAACCAAATAGGAAAAACAAGTTTTCCTAATTTTAACATCTACTTCAGATTGAAATTATTCCTATACGGAGTAAAAACGTCAGCCTCATTTAAAACTCATTAAAACCTGACTCTCTGAAAGATCGCACTGTCTATAGTATGTATGTCTCTAGTGCTCAATAAAATAATCCCAGGGATCACCTCAGTTCCTGGCCCTGGGGTGGCACGGGCTGGCTCACCCCCACGCTGCTTGAGACGCTCCTGTAGCTGATGGGCTGTGCCCATTCTGAATAGGTTGTGCCTCTGGGCTTCAACTGGGTACCATGTGATGTTCCTATGACCTCAGGAGAGAACTGCTATTTTTTTGTGTTTTGTTTTGTTGTTTTTTTGGTGTTTTTGTTTTGTTTTGTTTTTTTTAATGTGGTTGCTGTTGTTGCTTGCGGTTTTGTTTGTTTGTTTGTACTATTTTGGGTTTTTTGATCAGTGTCTGAAATAACGTGAGGGCTGTGTTGCAGCTTGCCAGAGTGAGGCTTTTATAGAATGAAATTGAGGGATGTATGCTTTGCTGTTCGCCGTAAGGACCCGTGAAGATGTTTCAACACAAGACTCCGCAGGTCAGAGAAAGCCAAACCTTGTCAACAGTGCTTGCAGTAAGCTATCCTGAGCACGCTGCTTGAATTTTGTTTGGAAAGTTAGTTGGAGTGGTCCAAAACAAACTCAGGATGCAAACTGATGGTTAAGAACTGTGAATGCTCACAGCAAATTATTCAAATTTACTTTTTGTCCTCTTTTATTTATATAAGTCGACCTATCTAAATGTCTAACATAGGTAATGAAAAGAAGTGTTTGCTTTTGAAAATTTCCTCCTAAACAGTAGCCAAGCTTAACCTGGAAGTCTAAAGTAGACCATGAAAACCACTGAGGTTTCTGTGAAGTTTTGTGCATTAACTGCCAGACCAACGCTTTTTGGTAATCGTGTATCTTTGGTAACATGTACAGTCATGTTACTTAATCATTCCATGTACAATTTTGATCTAAACCAGAGCACTCCTATGCAAAATGCTCACATTTAGAATTCTGGAGTAAATTAGGTTGGAGGGACCCATCTATTCCCATCCCCTGCACAAAGCAAGGCTAACTGTGAAGTCTGATGAGGGTGCTCAGCCTTGTCCAGTCAGGTTCTGAGATTTTTCAGGTTCTCTAGTTTCAAGTTTCAGTGCTTGGCCTCACTCTTGTGGAAAATATTACCTTTATATCTGACTGGAATTTCCTGTGATGCAGCTTGCAGCCATTACCTCTTGTCTTTTTGCAGTGCACTTCTGAGAAGAGTCTGGCCCTGTTTTCTCTATAACTCTGCTTTACTTAGCTGAAGACAGCAATTAAGTTCCACTTAGCCTTCTCTTCTCCAGGCTAACCAAAAGCAACTCTCCTATGTCATAAGCTCCAGCCTTCTAAGTCTTAAAAAAATACTGAGAAAACAGTGAATTTTATGCTGGAAAATACACTTGTAGAGCCTGAAAATCAGTATGTAAATAAAAAGAAAGCTGGGAAGTAAATAGATACTTTGGGTTGAAAGCTAAACCAGAACAATGAGGACCATGGCAAAAATTCCTTTCTGAAAAGGCAGAAACAATTTTGTCCAATCAAAATGTGAAACATGCCTTCTTTCCTCTTTCGTTTAGAGTTATCTCTTTTGCTTAATCTTTTTCTTGTTTTAACTTAGGCTATTTTTAGGATGAGAAAATGTTCTTTTGAAACACAAATTTGTATTTTGGCCAAGACAAATGCTTTTGGCATTTCTGAACCGAAATATTTCATTATAAAGAAATTGAACTGTTTCAACCTGTATCGATTTTCCACCCTGTCTTCTAGCTAAAACTGCTAGTCAGCAGTTTGACTCAAATTCATGAACACTTCCCTTTAGTCCCATTTTATTGTACTGTGCAGCATCCCAGCTTTCTACCCGCTGTCTCCATGCTATCAGCACATCTTAAAAGCCTATGGTCTTTGACTTTAAGAAAATTCTGCACATCCCCTTGGCTTCTTTTTTTTCCATTTTATTTGTGAAGTCCCTTTGAAATAATAATAAAAAATTTGCAATCCTTTAACCTAAAGACTTCACTTTTATGATACTTAGGTTTATTACATGTCATTTATGGAGACTATTCAATAATTGCTGTTTCATTTTTACTGTGTCTAAAATAGACATTCTATTTCCTGTATTAAAATCACACTCTCAAATCCTCTCAGGAAGTGTGGGATATTCTTTGGGGAATTATACTGAACAATAATAAGAAAATATTCTCAGGATATCAGCAGTCTCTGTGCATTACGGAAGAAATAACAGAGGCTTAAAAATCTTTACAAGACAATAGACTCCTATTAAAATCGAAGGTGATACAATTATACAGATTTCAGAGTGCCTCCAACAGTTACATGCAATTCCTAATGCTGATGTCTGGATAGTCTTTGAAAGTATTTCTATTTATGGTAACCATTTCCCCCAAAGTTTTCTCGGATAAACCTTTCTGCAATACTGCATTTCTTGCAGTAGCATTGAAACACTAATAGAGAGAGGAGATTTTTTTAAAAGGCCAATAGATGGTTCATTTATTCAGCCAGGCACAAAAGACGTACTGTGTGTCCCAGAGTGGACGTTCGGTGTTTTTCCCTTCTTGTTGGCCTTGTTTCCTTTACTGCGGTTTCTGCAACCTCCTCTACCTGCCCTCTGAGTTGCCTTCCTCCTGGCCCTTCCTGTTCCCCTGGATCTTGCCACATTTTTCATTCCAGAGTTATGCCTGCGCTCTTGCCCTTTCCTAATTCCATAGTCCCTGTAACTCATTCTCTGCTTTGGGATTTTTTTTTTGGTGTGTATTTTTGTTGTTGTTGGTTTTGTTTTGTTTTGTTTGTTTTTATTAAACACATGCCACTATAATATATAACATGAACAAACAAGAAACAAGAACCAAAATATAATATAGTTAAAATGTTTGCCAGCCTTTATTCCAGTTACTCCATGCATATGTTACATCTTGCTTTTACCCTGTCTGTGCAAACTGTTCAGGGCAAAACAATACATTTTTGATGTATCATTATCATTTGTTTGTGGGATCAGGTACGCTGGTGTCCCCTTCATGATGTGCCTTGGGACACATCTGCACCATTGCTTTTAATTACTGCTGAATGGATCACTCTGGCTGGGAAAAGTATGGAAGAGGCTCCATCTGCTACATGTGTTAGAGAAGAACAACATCCTAAAATAAAGAAAGAGAATTTGACTTTGTGTACTCCAGTTTTGGCTTTTCCTTAGAGACCTTGTATCTGTCTTGGCTGCTAGGGAGTACCTGGCACATTTCCAGCCTGGTTAAATTGTCTGTCTAGGCTGAGAACTATGCAAGCCTCAAAACAAAAAATTACAGCAGTAATCAAATCAGCTTTTGGAACTGTCTTTTCCTAGAGAAGGGGAGAAGCAGAGTAGTGTAATTCTCAGGAAAGAGGGGAAGATGCTATGGTGCTGGAGAAGGGAAGATCAGGAGGATGAATGGTAATCAGAGACTTACAGTGTCAAGAAATCGTCGGGTGACTTAAAAAGAAACCTTTCATGTGATCCTATAAGAGGAGAATAAGGGGCGAATAAGGGGCCTATAAGGGTCCTATAAGGGGCCTATAGGAAAGAGGGGGAGAACCTTTTCCGTAGGGACAATGGGGTTAGGACAAGGGGAAATGGTAAACAGGGTAGGTTTAGATTAGTTGTAAGGAAGAAATTCTTTATGATGAGGGTGGAGAAACACTGGAAGAGGTTGCCCAGAGAGGTGGTGGAGGCCCCATCCCTGGAAACATTCAAGCCCAGGTTGGACGGGGCTCTGAGCAACCTGATCTGGGTAATGGTGTCCCTGCTCACTGCAGGGGGTTGGACTAGATGGGCTCTGGGGGTCCCTACCAGCCCAAACCATTCTGTGATTCTATGATTCTATGATCCCCTTGTGCTCCCTTTGTCAGCCATGGTAGCAGCTGCTTGCAATATACTGGCATACAAGGGAAAAGTGAGAGCTGCATTAATAGTGACACTAAAAATGGCTTCTTTCCTTGGATTAGCAGGATTCCTAATCAGTTAGGTGTCATTTTAACAAAACATCACTGACTTGGAACACTGGATGTGGTTGTTAAGATGCTGCAGTAAAGCATTAGAGAATGGGATTTCCAAAGTTGCACCCATTTAATGAATTTTTCTGCTGTAAGACTGTTGACATCTTTATCCAGCACTGAAAAATGATGCAGATCACCTAGAAAGCTTTGTACTGTGGTGTCAAGTAGAAAAACCAGGTGAGCAGCATCTGGAGAAAAATGCCAAGACCAAGGTGCTGGACAAGCGTGGTTCTCCATACCTTCCTTATACTAATCCTCTCAGCCAGAAGCCACGAACAAGAACAGCAGGACTTCAAACTACTTTCTGGTTTCTGAGGAGCATGCTGACCACACTTGGGCTGTTACTTGGTATTAATTCTGACAGCGTTGAAAACACGTAGTCTTTTCCGTTCAGCTTGTCTTTAGATAAAATTCATGTTAGACTTGCACATCTTGAACATTAGGTGTTGCTGAACACCTTGCAGCTGCAGAAGTAAAAAAGGAACAAAATGTGGGCTACAACTTAACTGCTTAAGCGAGCCTTGGATCATCCAATTTCTTCACCTGCTTATTATTTATATTGTGCAGTGAGTTCCCTTGAGGAACCCACTGAGATGGGTTGTGTACAAACAGAACAAAAAGACAGTTTCTGTCCCTGAGAGCTTACTTTATTTATTTATTTTTTTAATCTTACTAAGTATCTTATATCCCCTCTACTTGGTTCAAAAGTATTTATTGAACATAGAATCCTTGGTCATGTTTCCTTGGTCACAGGCACAGCATGCAGAAAGCTTAAGTGCTGCGCACATGCAGTCAGTCCGTACTCAGTGGCCTCTTCCAGAAATGCTTACCATGCCCTTGCCCCTTTTGTACCTCTCTCCCAACTTTAGCACTTCTGCAGCTTTGGAAATTTGGCCTTATGATAACAAGTAGGAGGAGTTTAAAAGAAAGATGAACTACCCAGAGACCAAGGAGTTGAAATGCTTCTTAATAGAGAGGCGTAAAGACTTGCCAAAACCATGAAATCATGTCAAGAAGAAAAGTGTCACAAATGATCCCACTGAGCTCAATATGGGGCTTTGTATTGCCATGTGCCTGTGAATTGAAGCTCAAACATCCAGAAACTGGGCTACAGAGAGGCAGCAGCAAGTTCCAAGTGAGTCTCAAAGGATTTTTTTTTTTAGCTCTGCCCTCGGTGTTGCCAGCTAAGAGGGGGAGGGAGAAATTTTGTGCATGGGGAATAAAAATACATCACCCCACATTTGAAGTGTATTTACATGACTTGCATTCTGTCTTCCAGATGCCAGCCTAAAATATTTTGAGGATTGAAAAAAAAAAAAAAAAAAAAAAAAAAAAAAAAGTATTTTCAAGTTGTTATTTTTTTTCTTTCTGATTTTGTTTCTCCTGACACTAATTAGCTGCAGCACATAAGACAGAGCTGCTGTTGCACAGCACAGCTTTTTCTGGGCACTAGGCAGCAATACTACAGGACTCTCATTGCACTCACATGAACTCAAGACAGGAACAGGCAAGGGTGGACTGAGAAAGATGAAAGAAAATAGCTTAGAATTTAGAGAGGTTGAAAAAACTCTGGTTTTGACCACTCAGGAAAGGTTTGGTGCCTGGGAACCTTTGCCACCAGAGAGCAATGGAAGCCTTTAAGTACACACATCACCCACTTAGCTTAAAAGACTTCCTTGTCTGTCACTGAATAACATGGGTTGTTCTTTCATATTTGTTCTAAATCCAGTCTAAAGAGACTAAAGATCAGTTGTGGAAGCTTTAGTAAGGCTCTCTTAAAATTATACTCCAGATACACATAAAATATTTTAAATATTTTAATACTTTTTTTTTTTTTTTTTCTAGTTAGCAAAACACACTTTTTTACAGGATGTTAGAGATTTTCTGTGCAGTTTTTCAGGGAGCAACGAGTCAGTACCTATTCTAAATCCACTCATCCGTAATGTTATATACATGACTAAGTTTCTTCTAGTCTCATATGTATTTTATATTTCCTCTTGCTGTCATGGAAATGGGCATTTTCACTACGGTCTTGAGTGGGTAGAGGCAAAGCTTCTGTTTGTCTTTACGTTACTTCCTCCCCCTGCTCCTCAGTCGCATGAGAAAATAACATCCTGTTTATTGCTGAAGTCACCAAATAACTTCTATTCTAACCATGATTATGAAAATCCCAAAATAATGGATTACTAACTGTCTATCAGTAGAGTGCCCCTGAGACCAATGCGGTCTTCAAAAATTATGAGTAAACTGGTTTGAAATTCTCAAGATTAGGTTTCTCAACATAATTAGTCTATGGCCAGGGATGCAGTGGGATGTTCACATGACCCAGTGCCAGAAATGCAGCAACTTCCAGTCAACTGTTGTTGCTCACTGCCAGCTGCCCACAGCTTTGCCTACGCATCTTGGCCTCTCCAGCCTGTGGTTCTCGATGTGCTGACTCTCTGAACATGAGCTTATGCTTTTCAGCTCTCTTCATACCAGAAGAAACATGAAAATAGTTGAGGTTCATTTTTAAAGCAGCATACAAGAGTGCGGGAGGCACCTCTACAATGGGTTGAGGTGATAGATCACTGTGTCCCCTCCTTCCTACCTCCCTCCCACTCTGTGAAGAAAGGGTAACCTAAGAGAAATGCATGCTTACACACACAGGTGCAACCTTTCTAAGGGAAATAATAAACCCAAATAAAAATATAGTCTTTGATAGGTGGTATGTTTCCTGAAATGAGAAACTTCAGCCACCTCTGTTCACAGCACATCTTGGCCAGTGAACAACAGTTTTCTTTACTGCACTAGTAGTAAATGTGTCATCAGAGCAGATCAGTGAATGAAACAGGAGGAGAACATAGTGTGTAATGATATCAATTAGGGATGCCCAGCTTACAGCCCATGCCTCAGACATAGTCCACTGAGAAAAACGCCCCATATTGCTGAAGGAGTCTTGAAATAAATGATGGCTGGGAATACTCAGTCTGCCAGACTTCTTAAACTGGTGCTAATCTCTGCTCTAACTAAATCCCAGCTCTACTCTCACCCTGTCTCCTTGACTGGCCACTTTGCATTCCTCAACTCACACTTCCATGCTTGCCTTACCCGTACTGTTTCTTCTCTCCTAACTCCTCATCTAGTCTTTTTTCCACATCTTCCCTATTCACAATATTTCCAATCTCTTCCTTTAGATTTGTCACCTGATCTCACCTTCTTGTTATAGTGTCTTTTGCCAGATATTTCCCACCATGTCCACCATATCTGATCACTAATTAAACCCATCTCCCTTTCATACTTCCTTCCTACCAACCTATTTGTTCACTCTCAGACTCCTCTAGCTCTTCATCTCAATCCCATCTTGAACTAGATCCTAAGGTACACCCCCCCAGCCTTTTCTCTCCTCTCAATTATTCCCATCCCACTGCTCTCAGCACCTTGTCAGCCCATTCCAGCTTTCCTCTCTCATGCTGCAGCTTCCACACACACATACCACACCACACCACACCACACCACACCACAGCATTCCCGTCCTGACCAGCTCCCCTTCTCTCTCTCCTGTATCACCAAGATCTGGTGTTGTGACCATTGAAAGTGCATCCTGGCTCTCAGATCACACGCCCAGACTCCATCCAGCAACAACAGCTCAGAGCCAGAAACGTGGGGAAGGTCATGCACAGCCTGAGGCTGGAACCTGGTCAGATGGATGGACTCTGGGAGAGCTTAATTCAAAACTGGGGTCTCTACTGAAAACATCTGTTATGCACAGGCTCCAAGGTCTATCATGTGGCCAACCTTTGGTAAAATTTCATGAGGACAGCAAGAAGTTCTTCTTCAATAAATAGGCCACCCAGCTTGTAAACAGGAAGTCCCTGTACCAAAGGATGAATGTGCTAAAGCTATTTAAAGAAAAGCCTGCCAGAATTTTTTAACATGGTCAAAACAATGTATTTTTTTTTTTTTTCTTAGTCATGTTTTCAGAAACAGCTGAAAGCTTTTGCCTGAAGTTTTCTAGAAAATTGTCCAGAGGCAAACATCCAGCATGGAAAATTCCAGACTGAGCAATTCATGTGTGGCAAAATTATATGCAGCTGATAACAGGGCTGTGGGTTCGGAAGTGATGGATAATTGTCATAATAGCGCTACCAGTCCGACTATGACACGCTAATGTATTAAGCAAATCAGGTAGCCTACTACTGCTCACCAAAGAGTAGCAAAGGCAGTGTGCAATTTCTTTTCGCTCAGAGGTGATTATAACATTTCACTCCATTCATTCACAACATGGAAATACAAATTTGAAGCCTAATGGAGTACTTTCAAAGACATTATGAAACAGAGCCAAATGACAGTGTTCTGTCAAAATCCCAAAGAGTTTTAATGTGAAAGTCTATCTATATGCAACACGTATGTGTGTAACTGTAGCCATCTATAATACCATTACAGGAACACTAGTTTTGATTCACTTCTTAAAATGTTTTATCTTCAAGGTTAACTTAAATGCTTTACTTGTCATGTAAAATGAGATGATCGAGACCCTTCTCTGTTTGAATGTGCAGTATTGCTGTAGTCTATGTTTCTGGCAAATAATTGCAGAATGGATAGAGAAAGATTGTTCTGTCAAAATGCTATGAATACAAAAATGTTTTTAGTGGGGTTTATGAGCTAAAATGGGAGCAGCGTGGGATACCATACAGAAAAGTGGATTTAGGACTTAGATCAAGCCTCTAGTCCTCTTCCATTAGGTCACTCTGTAAATAGTTTCTCTTCTGAGACTTATTTCTCCCCCGGTAAACAGCTTGTGAAGGTCTTTATTATGTTGCAGGTTAGGTTTCAATTTCTTAATTTCTTCTGGAATGCTATTAGTTTAGTTTTCCTGTTATTTGGCCATCTAACCAAAGAAGACCAGCCTCATCGGTGCTAGAAAATATCCTTCCAGCAGATGGCAGATATTGCTTATCCAATGTATCCCTGTCAATCAGATCAGTACGGCGCGGTGGGTCCTGGAGCATCCATAAAAGCAGTAGCTAAAACTTAAATGACTGATCCTCCAGACACAAGTGTTTCAAAAACATCTTGGGTAGCATGATTAAAGTTTGCCTTATTTCTTATGTATTTAGTACAGAAGTCCTAGATGTACGTTTCTCTTTTGTTATGCTTTCTTTACTATTTTTTTAGAAAATATTTAAGTGGAGTAATGATAAGTGATCTAGCTGTTCAAAAGTAAGGGAAACTGTTCTCATTTGGGCATGTGTTTATGGCATTTGAACACTAATATTTCCTGTTACTGAATCACATAAATTGCCACTGATAACGTGAATTAATGAGTAGAATTCTTTCAGACTTGAAGTCAATTGGGCATTTTGTAATAGGAGCAACTCGTAGGAGTCTGGCCAAGGTATAGCAGATTTAAAGCCCTGATATACTCCACAGTAAATCTTGCAATCGGCTCCATTTTTACTGCCGTTCACCCTACTGCACTCATTAGTTCTCTCTGTCCTTTATGGAAGTTCACAGAGTCAGAGAAGTTACAGTAAAGTTCACCTCATGGTGTAAGAAGCATAAAATACACTAGCTGATGGAGAGCTCTAATTTCACTGCTATGTGCTTCATTCTATTATTATTTGTCTACGGCTTAAGAAAAATGTTCCAACTGGGGGAAGACCAGGCAAAGGAAGTAGTAGGATATAGCTTGATATTTGCAGTCACAATTCAGCGACCTCTCTTGCAGACCCTGAATTTTTTTCCAGATCCGAGCTGCAGTATGAAAGACCATCTTCTATATGAATTATATCAAATTTGCTTTCAATACTAATTTTTCTTTGGCACTTTCTGAATCAAAGCTCCCAAGCTCCCACGTGGGAGACGTTGTAACATCTAGGCTTTTATCCATTAGCTGTTCAGCTGAGGAGACCAAAACTATTCTTCCTTAGTACCCTAAAAGTTGATATGCAAAGGAAACTGATGAGTTTCGTAACTTTTTCTTGCTTGGGACTTGGGTTTCTTTTTTCCTAGCTGTCTGGGTCATTTTGATTATACGGTACTCTAGGAGGCCATTTCTTTTCAGTATTTTGTTTTTATTTTTCTTCAGTCCTGTTTCTGTTTTTTTCTTCAGTGAAACAGTCTTTAGAGAATGATCAGCTTGTGCCAGGACAGGAATCATTCCCAGGCAGCATCTTCACTCCTAATGGGAAATGTTACATATAGCTGCTTAATATGGTTCTGTGAATATAAATTTTAATGCTCCACAAACACCTAGAAATAAACAGGTCTTTAATTTCTTTATTATGATAGCAAGTCTCTCGACAAAACTAGATAATGCCAGATGATGTTTTGTTGATATTAATACTATTATTACTTAATGTTGAAGCCATTCCATACAGCAGAAGGTATCACAAAGAGACCGTAAGACCATCTTTCCATTGGTTAACCAGCATCAACTTGAGTGACACAATAACTGTTTATGTTGAAGGCAGTTTAATCTGAGTAATAGTTTCAGAATATGTTTCTGAATTAAGGGTGTATGTACACCTACGAGGTGTATGCCAAAGGTTAAATATTGAAATTGTCCAGTAGCAAGTCCTGTCTCCTGCTTCATAACTAACAGGGATAAGTATG
Source organism: Podiceps cristatus (assembly GCA_000699545.1). Classification (NCBI taxonomy): domain Eukaryota; kingdom Metazoa; phylum Chordata; class Aves; order Podicipediformes; family Podicipedidae; genus Podiceps; species Podiceps cristatus. The sequence continues at coordinate 7,273 of KL286173.1, read as the reverse complement.
TCCAGGAGAAAATCTAGCACTTTGCAAAGTCTAGTTTTAATGCCAGTGTGAAATACAGCATGAAGTGTTTAGTAGCACCTGCATCAGTATGTGGCATTGGACTGTTAGACTTCAAACATGAATAAGAAGAATTCAGTATTTAGTATTTCTAAATTATCTGTGCAGTCAGGTGGGGGACTTAAGTAGCAGTGAATGCACTGTACCTCTTCTTGCATGATGCAATTTTCTCGTATGATACAATTTCTATCAAGAATAGGAAGCAAATGACACTTGGTCATAAATAGGTGTCTCAGGAGCATGTATACTTATTTGCAAAATACTATAATTCATTCTTCTAAACATACTGTGCTGATGTGTCATTGCCCTGATAAGGATCAGGAGATTTGCCCGGGTTTTAGTCTGTTTTGTTAAGAGCTAACTGTTGTGTGCTATTTCCCTTTCATGTATCTGGAAGGAGACAAAGATGAAAATGGAGAAAAAGATAAAGGCTGACTGACTAAACATTTTGCTTATCTTTCCTTCTTCCCTGTTCATTGCTGTAAGTGCCGGGAGGCTGAAAAAAATGTATGCATCAAGTGAAACAACAATCCTCTCCTTAGAATCTCGACCTTAGGAGATGTAGTTTTTCTTTCTTCTTGAGTCAAAACATGTAAGCCAGATGTGACATAATAGTGGTGTATCTAGCATGTGTATCATTTCGCCTCTATGCATCTATACAGACCAAAGCATGAAGGAATATAGCAGTAAAATAGCAGTAAGTAAAAGGGACTATTGAGGTTTAAATCTGATTTAGCACTGCTGGCAGTTTCACTGAGGGATTATAATCAGCACTACTTTACATAAAGTTGTTTATACTATCTGATATATAAAATTAAATTGGAATATGGTCATGTCCTGCACAGTTTATTTAGGTATGGGATCTCCAAAGCACAAAGTTCCTATATCCCACATTGCTGGAACTTAATGTACAATATTTCCCAGGTTGAGTGTACACAGAAGCAATGAAGCATGGAGAAAGAACAGTCTGAACCCTCTTATGACTCAACATGTAGTATGAACCACGCAATTTGAATCCAGCTGAGTGCTCGCAGGAAGAATGCCACTCTGGTTAGAGTACCTGAGGGTGCAAAGAGGCAGGCTCAATTTCCTCAGCCACACTGCAAAACACTTTGATCATCAGACACCCACATTCCCTTTCATTGTGACCTCCCATAGGAGATAGGTACCTCAAAACTTTAAAGGTCTATCTGTCAGTAACTTGGTTTCTCATGGTACTGATGATAAAGGCATTTTCTTAATTAATAGGGCTGTGAGTATGACTGTGAAGCACTCAGAGTTCACAGTACAGAAGGTTATTTAAAGAACATGGATACTTCTCATTCATTATGGTGAGGTTTTTTATAAATCAAAATAGAACATTTGGAAGCAAACTATGTGAATGAATTTGTACTGCAACTACTATAATTGAAATATATGTTTAAATCAGCCCTAAATACAAACCCAGAGCATGAAAACAGATTTGTAAAACTTGGTTTTGTTGAGTTTCACTGCATGTAAATTTTCTGTGAAAACATGTCATAACTGAGTTTCTTGTTAACACTTCCTTCAGCCATCCGCTCTGCCATGGCTGCCTGTTTGCTCTGTGCTCCTTAAAGGTGACTCTTATCTCTTTGGAATTGATTTGCAAGAAACTGCTCTTCTCTTTTGCACTGTCTTTGAAGGAGGATCTCAGATATCAAACCTGTGGGATGGCTGGGAATGATAAAAGTCTGCAGAATCATGGAACTGCATGAAACACTATTTCTCTCCAAGCAATCTTTCCCAGATTGTCTATACCTTTATAGTGTCTCTTCTTAATGCTTAATCTTGTTTGAATCTTTAAGACTGTATCTGCTTGTAGTTACTATATAAGTATTTGCTGTTATTATTTAGCATTTTTCTTTTCTCCCTTTTGTTTTGGTCCTCTCCCCCAAATTAGGTTGTAAGTCTTTTAGGGCAGGGGCAACATCTAGCTGTGTTTCTGCAGGGCCTGCTACAACTAGATTCGTAAGTTTTGATAGCTGTGTATACATGATTCAAGACCTCTAAGTGTTGGGTCCCACAACATTTACCCCTGGCAAGCTGTTGCTGCCATCACACTTTCTCTCTGCAAAAACTTGTAACAAAGAGTCATCTCAGCACCCCATGCAGTGAAGAGATATCCTTCAGAAGGATCCTGGATCACAAGCACAGCAGCAACACTACTCAGCCTATGGTACAACTCAGCTTATCATAGTGTGAAAATAGTTGTGTAGTGCACTCAAATGTCCTTTTTTTGTCCTGAACCTTCATAAAGGTGGCTTTCATCTTCACTTGACCCATCAAAGCTCCACATTTCTGTCACAGCAGAAAATACTGACACTGCTGCTGGGAAATCCTTCCTGACCCTGCCAGATTATCTGGGAGAGAACTTTGGCCTCTTCCTATTTTCATATCCCTCTGCATCTTGTAAATAGAGGTATTTTCTTTTACTGCCTGAAAAGCACAAATAGAGGAGGGAGAACGACTGGAAGCAAGAACTAACAAAACCTGCAGAAGGGCTAGGCAGCTGCACAGCCCCCAAAATCTGTGACTCTGTAGCATGCTGACGGGGGTTTCTTTTGCAGACTGAGGACACTCCAAGGCTTCTGGTACAGGAGGAGCTGCTGGTGGGAATGAGCTACCCTCTGTCACCATATGGTTTCATCTAGATTTCTCTAGGTTGGAGCTAGTCCTCCTGCCCTTGAGATGTGCTGGCGGGTGCGCTGATCTGTATGCAGAGTGAGAGGCTGGAGAAGCAGGTCCCGGAGCGCTGCAGGTGTCTGCACAGCCTGGTGGCCTGAGGTCACCCCAGGGGATGCAGAGGCTCAGCACCACTGCAGGGGGAAGCCCCTTGCCCGCTCACCAGGAGCGGGACCAGGAAGCCAACTCTGCAGAAAAGCAGCACTGCAATATGCAAATAGTTGGGTGTTGGTTTAGCTCCCCAACCTGGTGCGTTATGGGGTCACAGGGAGTGTCAGTGCAGTCCCAGTGCAAGAAAGGGCATAAAAGACACAGCTCCGGATATTTGGGAGTTATGAGAGAGGAGTGTCCTTGCCCTCTTCAACATCAGCTGGCCAGATGTGCTGCACAGATGCTGAGCTTGTGGAGAAGCTACAGCATGGTTTGTCACCCTCCAGGGGAGCCCATTTGTCCTGTACACAGAAATCTTCCCTCCTCATCCTCCCCAGCCTTCCCCTCAAACTGCACAGCATGAATGCTTCCTCCCAGTGTGTACCGTATAGACAACACAACTTCTATCTCAGATGCTACACATTTTGACAAAAATAGAAACAAACTGTATTCCCTTGCACCTGCTGTACATAGGTCTGATTTAAGAATCCCTTGCTTTTAATGTCTGTGCTTGTCACGGGACCAGAGTCAACTAAAACTGGCATTTTAACTCTCCTCCTAGATGGGAAAGACATGCGAGATCATTCCTGTAGCTGATGGGGTGGTGGTAACTAATAATTGAAGTTATGGCAATTTTTTGTGGCTGAAACGCTAGGGATTATAACTAGATCTTTAACCTTCAATCAATAAACATGATGGAAATAGACATCTCCAGAAAACCATGATGGGAAGTACAGGCTCCCTAAAATGATCTGAGGAGAGAAGGAACAGCTTGTGCCTGAAGAATCACAACACAAAAAAAACTGAATAAACCCAAAGTCTACTGAAACCACATTTGCTGCTCCCCAATTTGGACTTCTTCTGATGAATACGAGCCACTTGAGGCACCAGGGTCCTCTCCACTTCTGTGCCACCAGTGTCTGGAGGAGCCTTCTGAAGCAGCAGCTCTCTGGAGCTGGTGCTGGAGCTGGTGCCCTCTCTTGGTCTCCGACAGCAGCCTGCCTGCACCTTCGGAGCCAGGTGCCACACTCCTGACTACGTTACTGCAGCTCTGTTTACATTACTGGAGGAATACACAGAGCTGCATTTGGTATTCAGTACTTCCATATTAATTGAGTTGCCCAGGTGGCCACAAATCCACACATCCATACTATTACTGGTTTACCTTCTCAACCTACTGACGATACTAATTCTCTCATTTGTTTCCGAGATCCTCCCGCAACAACTCCAGCGTTGTTTATCATCTTCTTGTCCCTCTCTACCTTTCACTTTCTTAATCTCAATACTCCAGCTTCTCCTTATGTAACTGAGAACAAAGTAATAAAATTAGGGTATTTTGTTTTATGTAAGCTCTAATCTAAAGAGAATATTAATTACATTAGTGCAAGAAAAACTTTAATACTCTAAAGTGTTAAACCTTTTAAAATATTTCAATGCCTAACGTTTAACCCACCTTCATTTGAACCTGGGATATATGTAGGGGGGAGGAAGTGTGTTCTGGTGCACAGCATTTGTAGTGTAAACAAAGAGAAGCCAACATCAGCAGGACTGGCACAAACTACATTACAGTCCAAAGCAACTCCACTTTGGACTCTGTTTTGTAAGCTCTTTTTTGTCTTTCCTCTTGTTTCTAAATTCACTTATCATCTGATCTGCAAGAACTTGCACTTTTCATAGCTTTCCATACAGAAGACTTTCTACAGGATCCCGTGATCTTAAATACAGTAGGATTGCTCTGTGTTTAAGTGATGGGAGACTGAGGTCCTGGTCCTTTGACATGTTACACACACATCCTTAGCAATGGGTATTGCAAGGGGTCCCCATGATCTGTGAAAAGTGCACAGATTGTGGCCCTGAGATGTAAGAGCTTCAGGGCACATGTGCTCCATTTGTTTTGAAAATGCTATGGTGTTGTGCAGCTAAATAGACATGATCTGTGATAGTGGTCATAGCATTGCTATTCGTGAAGTAATGATGACCATGTTTTCCTTATAAAGCTACATTTAAACAATATCATTAAATTATGCCATAACTTCTGTTTATGTTTTCAAAATCTTACCCCACGTAAGAAGCATTCAGTGCCTCTTGCTCATTCCTCACAAAGTGGCAGTGAATTTAGGCAACAGGCTAAGAGGTAGAACTGATACTTACAAAGTGTCCGAAAGCCCAGTGCTACCTACAGAAACGTGCTGCTACATAAAGGCCTGGGTTGCCTTTGTTCTGCAAGTTATGAGCTCATATGTCAACATGGGAAAACAGATGTTTAGATGAGACAAAAATAAGGAAAAGGCAGAATGAGGAACACACCCAAGTTCCTTTGGCTTTTGTTCAGGTGTTCCATGGACTGAGCTAATGGGGATCATGTGGAGTGGCTGATTATCGTTGGACTCAGATGGTCTTTTGTAACTGTAAAAAGGAAAGAAGCAAGTTTGCTCTGTATACATAAGTCTGATTTACTGCTGGGCTTAGTTAAAATACTCTTTCACTGCTTATAATAAGAAAAGTGGAAGTTAATTGACAGAATGCACCTGATCTTTTTCTGTCGAAGAAAAAGTTTGTGGTACATTAGTAATACATTCTACTAATGTACACATTAATACATTCTACTAATGTAGACATTACTAGAAAATTATCAGATCTCTTCTGTTCCTGTCTGTAAGTCTCAGGATGAAAGACCCGACTGTCTTGGTCTTTGCTCCTCAAGTAGTCATCCGTGCAAAACTACAACACTTTTTGCACATTTTAGTACAGACATAAGATTCTGCTCAATGTGCAAAGCTCTGGAAAATAATTTCCTATATTGTTCATTCATTAATGCCTTCCAGGCCCAGTTCTTACTTAGCCTTGACTGAAGTGCTGCCATGCTCTTTTGCTTCAAGAGATGTCCCCCCTGTCCTTTTTTGCCTTCATTTCCGCCTTGTGATGCTGTGGGCTGGCTGGTTACTTCACGGCCTGTGATGTGATTAGCCACATCTCTGGTTAGGAAACCCATGTATTCCTAAGGAATAATTTTTTAATAGGGATCCTATTTTCTTTTTCCTGTGCAGTGTTTTTCTTTTTTATTAGTTGCCTCATGCTGCTCTCTTGCAGGATGATTCACATACTTGCTTTCTCCGACCAGAGTTTTAAATGTCCCACCTGTTCCTATTGGTTAGATGCAAAATATTATTTTTCTTCTCTTGCTCTCAACTTCAAAGAGTAAACAGAACTTCCCATCACAGGACATCATTTTTATTATGACTTTGGGGCCCTATTTTTTCAGTTGCTATAGAGTCCTGGTCCTCCGACAGCTCTCCCAAACAACCACTTTCAGATGCTGTCTCAGGGCACAATATTCCATGGAACATTCTGCTAGAAAATTATATTAAAGCAATCAGTTATATCATTGTCTTTAGACTAGAGAGTTTCATCCAGCAAACCTTGCTGAGCTTTTTGAAAGATATGAATCTGCAGCCTACGAGGGACTGGTGAGTTCCTGTGCTATCTGAAAGTTTATGCTGAGGAATGGCTTAGGTATATTTATAAAAAGTAATTTTAGAATAATCTGATGTAGGGCCTCTTTTGCTGGACCAGTTGCCAACAGATGTATTTATAATATTACTTTAACATTCATTTTGTTAATTTCATTATTAAGTCATTTTTGCCCAAGACAATTCATACTGACCTTAAAACAAAATGGAAACAAACGGTGCCAGAAGTAAAAGTCAACAAGGGAAGGATGATACATGGCTGTCATCCATTTATCCAGAGAAACAAGATTAAGGGCTAGGTTGCCAGCTGTGCGAAGGCAGCACTCGGACCGCCGGGAGGGTGAGGGTGCATGGCTGCGAGCTGCCTTGCCTG
>JMFS01124350.1:0-17816 GCA_000699545.1 Podiceps cristatus | reverse complement strand
GGACCCCTGAGGGACACCACTCGTCACCAGAGGTAGGTCCAAGCCTATTGCCCATGTAGCGAAGTTTTGTTCTAATTAGAAAAAAACAAATGCAGATGCTTTACTTGTAAGTTACTTTTTGCAACATTATTAGCTTCACCTCTCAAAGATGAAAATAGAAAGGGGCTAGGTATTTTGTTCAAGGCTTCCCAGACACGCATGTGTGCACCCTCATCTCTGCATGTACAGATATACTCTAACACAAGACTTATATAACCCCTACACCAGACCAGAAAATAAAGGGGGGGACATCATTTGTTTTATACACATTTCTATCCAGATTTCTGCCCTTGAGGTTTTTCTGGCCACATTAGTGACTGGACTGAAGCAGCTGATTTTTCACTTCCTGTGAAAAAGCAAAATAAAAACCCCTGTTTGTTTTTTATTTTGATTTTGGAGTGAGGCAAGGGACATGAAAGAAATCTTAGAGAAATTTGTACATCTGAAGCTTTATGTTTGTCTCCTTACCACTTTCTCCTTCCAGTTCAACTCAATAACATTACGTATTAAATACGATTGTCTCAAAGATCAAGATATTCTCAATACATCTCAAGAGGCTAATGATAATTAAAGCTGATTGAAATACTTAAGAGTTTGAGATACAGCAAAACAAGACTGAACTGTGACAAGAGACTACTTAATAGTTTGTTTCTATTTAGATCAGATGCCACGTGTGGCATTATTCAGTCATTAAGTATTGCCTCATTGCTGGTATGTTTTGCTCCTTCTTAAAGTTAGAATCAAATACTATAGATAAGGAATTAAAGAGGGCTAAATCTTGACTTCGATTAAGCAAAAGTAGTTTTGAAAATGAGATTGGAAATATATACAGGTTATACAAACATTCTTCAGGAATAACACAGGTACTATTTATTTTGACTCGCAGCAGCAGTTATCAACCAGACAACCTTTGCAAGTCCTTCCCAGGTCTATAGTCTATGACTTTATAATTACCAGGTAGTTGATCTTCAAAACGTTGTGCAGAAGCAGCAAGCTTTACCGTATGTAAGAGAAAATGGTTGTTGTAGGCTACCAATGATGAGGATGAAAAAAGGAAAAAGATGAAAGTACAGGAATCGCTTTGACAAGAGATAAAGATGAAAATAGATAAAATAGCTGTAATAAGAAGGTAAGCAGAACACATTTATACTGAAGAGGAAAACAGGAATTTTTGGACTTGATGATCTTAGAGGCCTTTTCCAACCTTAATGATTCCATGATTCTAAATTATATATTTGCTTGGAAGAAGGAGCAGTTTGAGGAAGGAAAGACACATCATCCCGCAGTAGCAACATAGGTTCCACAGGACAAGGTATATTAAAAATCATGGGATCAAGCAAAGTAGGGAACGTGAAAGCTTGTTCAAGTCTAGATAAGGATGAAAGGGCAAACTTTACATGGAAGAGCAAAACAATTTGGTCAAAAAATTCACGATGGAGAAAGGAAGAAGATACAGCACGGGTATATAAAAAAATGAGGAAACAGTTATGTATGCTGAGGAACAGAAAAGAAAATTTGGTAGAAAAAGTGGAAAAAAAAAAAAAAAAGATGTTTTTGAATATGAGTCTGGGGAAAAAGAGAAGGCAAGCAATTGTAATACATTACCAAATACTTCTTCATGCTTTTCTATTCTCCTTACAGAGAATGCAAGTTACTACAGTCCTATATGATACAGCCTCATCTCTTTCATTCAGGGCACTTTTAGCTCCAGAGATCCCTGAGGTGTCCACCACGGGAACTGCATCACATCCTCACCAAATGTCATAGCAAAAAGGAAAGGCTGGGTGGGCTCAAGGTGCGAGTGACAGGTGAGGATGACAGAACCTGAATGGTTTGGTCACCTAAATGAAATCATCTTTCCAGAGAGAAACCATTCTGAGGCAAAAGGAAAGTACAGTCATGCTGCCTGATCTGTAAGCGAGCTTACTGCCCACAGTCACCACGTAGATTGGGTCTTTGCACAGTTCTTGCTCTGCGGAAACTGAAGGCAGAAAATACGTAAACCCACTTGACACTACTTTCCTGCTGGAATATCCAAACCTGTGATACAAGCAAACACAAAGTGACATTTCTATTGTGGGAAACTTCAGCAGCTGATGACGTGTTGTTTAATCCTTCTGTAGGTGCCATTGGACAAAATACTAAGGAGCGCAGCTGTATGTAGCAGTTACTTATATTGATCTGGAAAACACTGCACATGGCAGCTTATTTGCACCATCTGCTACAGAAATGTCAGTCAAGGGGAGTAAGGAAGACACCTGAGGGTGTCCACACTAAGAAATCATTTAGAAGAAGCAAGAAACTCCAGCAGGGGGAAAAAAAAAAAAAACACAAACAAACAAAAAAAACCACAAACAAAAAACAAAAAACAAAAAACTATAAAAAATGAATAGCTTATGCTGTCAAAAAGACTAAAGCTTTAGAGGAAAAGCAGCAGCTGGCACAAGAGCAGCCAGCCTGAGTCCTAGTGAATGTCCTGAACTCCCTTGCAGTCAGGTAGTGTCCATGTCCCCCCCTTTCATGCTTAAATGTCTGACAGGTGGCCTGATTTTAAAGCTAACAGCAATTTTTCAGGGTTTTTGGTAGCACAAATGGTTGCTGAAAAGCACAAGGAATATACATCTCCTAAATAAACTATCTATCCAACTGAACAAGCCCTAGCAGTGGTTGAAATTAAGAATAGCTACTTTTTTTCAGGAATGGTAGCATTCAGCTGACTATAATTTTGCTGTCACTCAGGAAATACGACTCACACAGTCTTGGTTGGAGCAGGAGCTCTGCCTCCAGTTTGGAGGACCTTAGGCAAGGTTCATCTCACATCATGTTACATGTCTATCTCAGGATGGGACAAACTGTGCTTGAGAAATTCCCGTTGAGAATGCCTTGAGAAATGACAACAGAGGGAGTCTAGACAGCTACACGGAGACAGTGGAAAAGGAAACAGTAGGAAGGATAACTTTTTAAAGAAGGGAACCTGCACTCTAAGGAAAGATTTGGGGACCGAAGGGTTTTTTGTGTAAGAAATATGCTCCAATCCCCTACATGTTTGAGAGAAGGAGAATAAAAATTAAAAGGATAAGCAGTTCCCAAAGAAGGACCAAAAGTAACAGCTTAATTTAGTATAGGAATAAATGTGTCCTGTGTTCACCATAAATAATAGCAGGTGAGATGTGCCTTGAAATAGGCACTAGTAGATGTGCTTAAATCCACTATGGATTACCTAGCAGCCTTCTCACCTCGAAACAAAACAAACCTGAAGAAACTATTGAAAAATTATTATTACTGTAATCTAGTATTATTAACAAAAATACACATACTACTATCAAGGCTATATGTTTAGAAAAGATTACTAAAGCTAGCACATTCCTGTCATCCAGATGAATCCTGATACAAGTAGTGAGTCACTCTCATACCAGGCAGAATGGGCTGTGACAGGAAAAGGAAAGGATGGATGGCACTCAAGTCTAAATCTCAGATCTTAAGGAAGGAGGACAGTAGTATTTGCCAGAATATTTACCAAGGTTTCCAGAAGCAGGATGAGATAGTACATTTGAGACTATCTCATCGCAACAGATTTTTTGAAGATCAAAGTCAATACTCCAGATGTGAAAGTAAATGTACAGAGCCATGCTAGTTAGAGGAGGGAAGAAAATGTAAAGTGTAGACCTAAAAGCGTACGAAAGGAATGGGAGGTTGAAAAGAAATATCAAGTAGCTGCACACTGGACAGACAAGCAGGCTTTCTCAGAACTCACCTTGCAAAAGCACATTCCTATGAGAGTTCTGCAAAGATAAAGAGGGACTGTACAAATTGTCAGGTTCTGTGTTAAGCCTCTACCTAAATCCAGGTCCATCTGTATCACCTCTCTCTAAATCTGAGAAATGGACCTGTTGGAGCAGGTCCAGAGGAGGCCACAAAAATGATCAGAGGGCTGGAGCACCTCTGCCATGAGGACAGGCTGAGAGTTGGGGTTGTTCAGCCTGGAGAAGAGAAGGCTCCAGGAAGATCTTATCATGGCCTTTCAATAGTTAAAGGGAGCTTATAAGAAAGATGGGGACAAACTCTTTAGCAGGGCCTGCTGTGATAGGACAAGGGGTAATAGTTTTAAACTAAAAAAGGAGAGATATAGACTAGATTTAAGAAAGAAATTTTTTACAATGCGGGTGGTGAAGCACTGGTGCAGGTTGCCCAGAGAAGTGGTAGATGCTCCAGCCCTGGAGACATTCAGGGTCAGGCTGGACGGGGCTCTGAGCAACCTTATCTAGTTGAAGATGTCTCTGCTCATTGCTGGGGGGTTTGACTAGATGGCCTTTAATTATTCTATGACCCAAACTATTCTATGATTCTAAATACTAATTCTGCCCTTTGAATCCCTTGTACATAGGATATTGAAGCTTCCATGCAATTTTTAAAAAGTCATACAAATCACAGGCAATCATTTTCCTTTCTGATATGCCTGACATCAGTCTGTACAGTATCACAGTAAGTACAGATCAGTTTTTCTGAGTTTCTGCAAAGTGTACAGTATTCTTTAGAACTAATGGAAAAAGCTTACCCAGTTTTCAAGCTGACCAAGGCATCTTCAACTCCCTTCTGATTGTACTTCGTCATGTAAAGGTGCATATCAGGGTAGTTGTTTCTGATATTCCTCTCTGTGCTTCCATTTGGGACCGTTCCAAATCGAAAAGGAGGTGAATAATCATGTGGCCTTTGAAACTAGAGAGAAAAGGGAAAAGCAAAGTGTTTCAGGCATTCAAAATGTGAAGAAGGGCAATTTCAGGTTGAAAAAAACAAAAGTTGTATAAGCTGCCTCACATTTCTTCTAGGCAAATGCTGTGGGTTAATTCAGCTCTATCATAGCAGAAACCATGTCTTCACACTGGCTGAACTTACAGAAACATCTACATCCAAAGTAAAAGCAGCTCATTTTCACCACTCAAATGTGACTTTCTCCCATGCATTGTAATATGGCAGGACCGCAGAAACTGGAACAGAGAGATACTGGAAGATGTTCTTCATCTGCCAACATCTCCCTAGAGAAGCCAAACTACAAGCAGACACACTGGTAGACAGCAATCAAAAGAAAACAGTGTTTTGTTGATAGACATTTCACACCTTCATCTCAGTTGAGACATCCTGGGTCCCCACACAAAGAAGGCAAAAGGATCATTTGCACAACTTGATAAGGAGCCCAAGGCGCTGCTCCCAGAGGGGCGCTGGTAACTGCTGGAAGCTTGTGCGCGGGAGGGATGGGGCGAGGGCTGGCTTTCCTTCCGCTGCCGTGATCCAAGGGGAATAAAAGTTCTTGCATCTTCCCCAGGGGCTCAGCAGCTACATCCCTTGACACGAAAAGGGCTTCTCAAGCTCTCACACCTACGATCCTAGTCCCTATTTATTCCTACAGGTTAAAATGACAAACCATTTGCTTGATGGTATATAGGTTTATTCTACCATTTTACCCTCTATATCACTATTGCATCAGCACAGAAAAAAGCAAAACAGGGAATATCTGCAAAGGAATAGCAATAGCTCAGAGCACTTTCAGGTCTGAGGTTTGGAAATCATTCAGATAATCTCACATAAACTTTTGCTAACAGAGCTGAAAATTTTATATCATCTTTTCAGTATCTATCTCCCTTTAAATACCAAGTGACACTTTAGGATTAAGTTAAAATGTTTATTTAAGAAATAAATTAAAAAGGCCACTGAAATTAGAGGAAGTACTGGCTAATGAGGAAATTCAATTGAGCATTGATAAAATATGTCACCTATGAATTTCACGGGAAAATGCACTCTGTTTTTACTGTTGAAGTTAGAAGAGCAATCTATATACCTTGTGCTGCAAGAGACAGCTAATATTTATACAGCTGCTGCTTCCTTGGGGCTACATACGTAATACTTCTCTTTTTAAAGTTTGGTCTCGGGGCATCAAGAATTCCCAGGACCCGGTGCCAATTTGCAAAGAGAATACAAATAGGCTTATACAAAACCTGGGAGTATTTTCAATTCCATCAAACCTTGACTATGAAATTATTGCTGCAACAATATTTTCATGTTACAGAACTACAATTAAATGCTTCATTTTAATTAAGCATATTTTGACAAAGCATAAAGGAATGAACTCTATTTTGCTCTATTCATTTAGCTAACAGATGTCTTACTTTTCTCATTTTCCCTTTTCACAGCTTAACTGTTTAAATTATTACTTTGCTACTACTTTACACATACTAATTGACCCATGCACTAAAATTACACTGTACAGTAGTCACGGTTCTTAGTCTATATTTGCTATCTCCTTTTTGTGTTTCTTATGCAACACTGAGACAAACCCTGCACTTAAATGTATGTCCAGAGATTCTACTGACATAGATGTAGTTTGCTATTATCTTTATTTAAATATACAATTAATCCCTGAAGTAGCAAGATAGCTTCCAGTATCTCCTAATGTCTGTATCAAATTTTCCAATCACCAGAAATGGAAAAAATATTTAAAGAAAAAATGCTGATTTTGAGAACTGTAAAAATTGCTGCTGCTCATACAGCTAACATTTTTTTTGGAAATTCAACCATGGTGAGTATTCTGCAAGATCAATTCCTAATCCTGGGGTATGGCAGGGGATTTGAGGGAACAGGAAGATTAGGGTGGAATGTCCTGGTAATTTAGAAATGGAGTTTGGTTCTGAATATTCTCACTTTTCAAGAACATTCATAGGAGTTCAAGTTGTTGGGAGGAGTTTCCCTCCACAGGAATGGCTGAAGGAATTGAGATATCTGTATTCATTAATTGAATATCCATGGAACACAAAAATATTTCTTCGGGAGAGCAAAGATTAATAAAAAGTACTAGCTCACTCAAAGATCGTGCAGGTAACAAGCAATTCAAGTGATGAAATAATTCATAAAAGGAATTAAAATACAGAAAATTCAGAGAGATAAATAGTTCCAAACATCATCCATTGATATGAATTTCTTGGCACAAGACACCTAGCCAACAAGTTTTAACAGTCACAATGGAGAAAGAAAGAGTTTAAAATCACTTTACTAACAGTGCACTCATATCTAAAGTGTGTAAGTTCTCACAAATAATTTCAAATTTATATTCTGTGAACTGACATCTCCTGGAGAAGCATATAGGCTCTGTGACTGCAGCAAAGATCTATGTGGTAGGCATGAGACAAGAAAGAAAAAAGCACCAAGTCTCTATATGCACTCATTTTCCCTGAAGCCCCATGATGGGAAAGCCCCATGGATGTCTGCTAGGAAGCAATTTTCTTCCTGGACATTTTCTGAAATGTTATTTTTTAAAATCTCTAATAAAATCCTTAAATTAAATGCACAAGCCCCCTGCTCAAATCAAGATTGTGGAGAGATCTACTATTATTCAGAAGACCAATCCATGTGTTCTTGTTTCCCCATGCTCTGCCAGCTGCTAGAACTGTGGCACATGGTAAGAAAACTCCAGTCCTACTGATATAGGAATCCCAAACAGGATGGCTGAGCTGACAAAATAGTCCTAGTGCTTTTATTTTGTTTTACCTATATGCCTTAATAAAACTCACAATTTCATTAAAGTCAGTAAAGTGATTTTTCAAAAACACTAAATACTGACTTAATCTGAAGATTTGCAAGCTTGCTTGAAAAGGTTGGTATTCAGAGCCGTTGTTTGTTGTTGTTCTGGAATATTTTAAGGAACTGTGGAAAACATCACTAAAATAGTAGAAAATAGTAAATATTCTCCCTCTGCAAACAGATTTTAATAGGAAGTATGGCTGGTTTGGAGTGATAGAAAACCACACATATTTGAACTCTGTTTTCTTCTTTTACCAGACAGAAAACACTGACAATCTGATTTCTGATCTTTGAAAAATATAGCTGTTGTGTTTAATAATTCCAAGACTACTATTATAATCATCAGTTACTGAAATGCAGTCAGTAGCTATGTCTGACAGCTCTCAAAAAGCACTGTAAAGGTCTAAAATTGAAGTGAAAGATGGAATAGGGTAAGAGGGTCACCCTAACTACCCCATCATCCATGCTGCCTTTTGACCTCAGTCTGCTGTGTTTTGACATGGATATATCTCTAAGTGACTATAGAACTTGTGCCATCTTATTGCACAAAAATATAAAGCCAATGTTACAAGAACACTGTGAACCTTTCAAAAATAAGGAACTTGTAAATGACATAACTAAGGCTTCCTACTAAGGTTGAAGAGAATCCCCTAGACCACATGCATATGGGGCATTTCTTAAAATGTGACTGTGTGGAGAAATCATGGCAGTTAAACACTTGACAAGACAATTCTATCCACTCCTATCTACTGTCCCTAAATAATCTTGCCTCTCTTTCATTACACGAACAACGCATAAGTGGTCTCAAAAGTAACAAGTGCTACGAATGGCAGCTTTGCTCGATACTTTTGGACTAATTTTCTGTACCTTTTTAAGAACACAAAGCTTTAAAAAATCTTTTACATACACAAGGATGTCAAAATATAATTTTCTTCTCATCTTCTGAATCATTTCAGTTTATGAACACCCACCCCTAGTAACTCCAGTACATGCTGTGCCACGTATTTCTGGGTGACACATAGAAGACATGGCATTCAAAAATTCATTAAGCAACACTATGAAGGCTGAAGAAAGTATCAAGAGGCCTTGAAGCCAAGAAGGGTAAAGAGCACGTTGATCATGGGTTCAGCAAACCTGGTGAACCAGGTGCCAGAGTGTAACACATTTCCTGAACACTGAGGGTCAGGGATGACCGCTGAGAGAGAGAAGGGCTTTTTCCTGGCTTCTCTTCTCTATAGTCTATCACACAGGGAGCTGCTTTGAGAAATCCCAGTATCTCTAACTGGGAATACTTTATTGTGTTAGCAGCATTGACAAAAGAGCTTGACTCTTCAGTTGCAGCAGCAGGAAAAAGGGAGAGGGGGGAACAATAAACTAATTTAACAGCCTAGAAGCTTTTTTCAAATATTTATTGAACTTCTAGATGTTACTTATTTAAAATTAATTTTACCAATACTTCTGTCCCTTCTCACTGGCTTTTGCCTATTAACTGCTTTGCTTGCAGCAAGGATCAGAATTCTCTACCGAACAACAGTAAAATTGTTGTCAATTCCTGAACTGTTACCCTACTAACAACATTGCAGCAACAAGGTAAAGGGGAGAAAAATAGTTTAACGTGAATCAGATTATATTCCCATAAATAATCCTTAATTATTTGAATTTTTAAAATCTGAGAAACCTCAGGATGCAAAACTTGTGTATGACAAGAAGAATGTTTCAAAATAGATCATTGCTTTTGCAGACTTCCGACTTGTTTAATTTAATCAGAAAAAGCATGGCTCCCCTGATTTATGTCTATGTGCTTCAGGCAAAATTTGAAGAACTGTAAAATAAAAACAAAGGTTGCAGATTAAATAAATGATCAGAAGACTGGAGAGAGGATAGTATTTTCTGATTCAAGTACTTTTCTATTTCTATTTTGCCTTTTTTGTGGAAATAAATTCCGACTTAGCAGAGAGAACAGAAAAACAACAAAAATAAGGCAGTTATTAGCCAAAAGCTACAGAACAAATACTGACATTTTCCCAGCCCATAGGTGAGCATGGCAAACAATCAGCAGAGAGGGGAAAACAGAGATGCACTGGCAGACCCAAATGCTAGTGCTGTGCCAGGTGGAAGCCAAGTCCTGCCAAAACCAAGCCTTCCCAGGAAAATGCTCTGTACTTTCTCACAAACAGAAACCAGACATTTCTCAATCTTTTTTTTTTTTTTTTTTTCCTCCTCTCCTTCCTGAGAGAAGAATACCTTTTATCTGTCTCTTACTAAGAACATTATCTCAAAATAAAGGTATATTTAACAGTCTTCATACTCTTTCAAAGGTTTTGCAATGACACAGCTTAATGACAAAATAACAAAACTACTATAATTTTTTGTTTCTTTTTCTCTCTCTTTCCTCTAGACATGCTTGCACTTCATGCTTTGATACTTCAGGAGATCAATCAAAGGCTGGTCATAAAAAGCAGTTAAAACAAAAAAAACAGACAAAAGGCTATCTGAGCTGTTGCCTTCTTTTGAGTAACAATTTTGTTCATTTTCTGTCCTTTGAGATAAATTCCTTGTGAAGTTCTCCCCTGTGCTATGCTATATTTAAATATTACTTCTTCATGTCAATATTTAGTTACATTTTCAAACAACTGGGCACAAACTTGAAAATGGCATGCCCTTCATGTATTTTGTGCATATCCATCACAACAATAATTTTGCAAATGGACTTCAATCCCTCCATGCCATACCACTATTACAAAGCAGTCACACAAATGAAATAAAAAAGAAGTAATTGCAAGGTTTCTGAATGACTAAAATTCACAAGTACAAAGATCTGGGTACTATACTGTCTGCAGAAGAGAGTTCAGTCAAGCTAGAACAATATGAGAAATATGAGCATATTTATTATTTGTCAATTTGTGCAAAACTTGAGTAGGGTTTACGTGAACTATCAGAGTACAATTCTCACAAAAGTTTTTGAATTAGGAAAGCATCTTCCACTAACATATCAAAATTCTGCACCCTATTCTATGTAATTTACATCTCACTTCAATGTGGTAACACAAAACCCCATATTTTCTGTTTGTTTCATATTTACTCTTGCCATTTTATACAAGGAAAACATTCAAACATCCACAGACAATATGTATCACTTTTTATCGTTTCTCTTTGCTTATTTGTGCTGGCACCACTTTATATATGAACTCTTTCTATAACTTCCTTGCACACTACATGGAAAGAAAAAAGACATTTTTTCAGGAGCATTAACTGGCTTCTGATAATTACTGGAAAGTTCCTGGTTTTATTAATATTTTGTCAATGAATGTATTATTAATATTCCACACAGAGATGTTCAAATAACCTTAAATCTGCCTTCCCTGTATTCAAACTGACTTCAATTTTTCAAACTTTTGTATCTTGGTGAAGCATTCCTTTTAATCAAACAGGAATTGATTTTCATCACAAAATAAAGGTACTTTTCAATTAATGCAGTTCCTTTTGAAAAGGCAACACAGACTTTGACAGTAGTCTGATATTTCAATGCCTTGGGTCTTAAGTTTGTTAGTAAAGGGTTATACTCAGAATGAAATCATTCAGTTTTAGCTTATTATGTTGCTCTGAGGTTTTTTAACACAAAGTACAAATTTGTAGAAGGATTATGAAGAATGGACACTGACATCAATTGAGCTGAAGACCTACCTTTTTATCACTCAGTCCTGTCACTTGGTCAACAAATTCCTCTTGAATCATAAATGCCGCTAAGTTGGCAGTATAACTAGCCAGGAAAATGACAGCAAAGAAAGCCCAAACTGACACCATGATTTTACTGGTCGTCCCTTTGGGATTTTGCACAGGCACAGAGTTGTTGAACACCAAGCCCCAGAGTAACCACACCGCCTTTCCAATGGTAAAGGATGGTCCATGGGGATCTGTAATTGCAAAGAGTAGTTATTACCATTCCAATTAAATTAAACCTTGGCAAGATACCCTACCCAATAACAGCAAAGTACTCACAAAGATATAGTTAAAAAAATATTTCAATACATACTTACTGTACACCCAACGGAATCACAGGATTTACCATAGGTACTTGCTATTGTAATGACATTTATTTCTGCATTTGTAAAAAAATGTTTCAACATTTTTCTATGTGACATCTACTTCAAAAGTTTTAAAATTAAAACGGAAGGCATGGGTTTAGAGGAGAAGCAAACTGACATGTCTCTTGCAGCAGGGTATGTGCCACAATACCGCCCTTTTTAGTCTTCTGTGCCAGTGGATATGTAAAATGGAAAACTGTGGGGTTAAGTCTTAATGATTCAATTCTAGTACTTTTCTCACCCAAAGTATTTTGTATCCTCTCCAGTCTTCCAGAATTATGTTTTTTGAACTTTATGTAAGCATGTTTAAGATCAAAATGTGTGAATATGTCACCTACTTTTAAGCAGCTTTGAACTCAGGATAAATCAATACAAAGGAGCTACCTGTATAGATACATAGAACCATACAATCGTTTAGGTTGGAAGAGACCTTTAAGATCATCGAGTCCAAACGTTAACCCTGCACTGCCAAGTCCACCACTAAACCACGTCCCTACGCTCTGCATCTACATGTCTTTTAAATACCTCCAGGGATGGTGCCTCAACCACTTCCCTGGGCAGCCTGTTCCAGAGTGTACCAGACTGGCTACCTCACGTCTTCAGAGTCAGTTCTGTGGTTTCAAATATGTTCGCATTACAGGTAAAAACCTGCCCCAGCCGATCCATTCTGTAATTTTTGTTATTCTTGTTTTCAGTCAGCTTTCAATTTAGCTGAAAGCAAGAAGTAGGAGTCAGCATGATGCCCTCAGGCCCACATAGTGGCAGAAGTGGATTAGCAATGCTATTACCCACTTAAAAGGCCTTATTTGTAGAGCCCTATGAGAATAAAGGGAAGTGTGTTCTTACCCAGCTCGAGGTAAGTACAGTGCAGTCATCAGATATTGCTCATCATCTAGAGTCCCTTTATCCTCAATGGAAAGAAACAGGCCTCCCCTGACAGTGACTCATTTGACCTTTTTATAAGTATCTATTCTTTAATTAAATAGCAATTCAGACAATAAGCTCTGATGCAGACACTTGTAATATTACCTCCTTCCCTGTCCTACCCCTTTTTTTCAAGAGGATGCATTTTATGACCTCAGATTTAGTTATTAATTTAATTATAATTTATTTTAACAATAATAATTTAATTATTCTTAAAAGAATAAAACCCAAAGTGGGTATACTCAGTGCATGTTCTAATGTCAGTGGAAATGCTCTCTAATACAGTGCAAATTTTTCACAATGCGATCAAGCATAACATCTTAGATTATTCTCTAAGATTCTGCAGCAGTGCTAAGAGAGAGTGCAGTAAAACAAACACAATGGAGCTGACTTTTGGTTTATGAAATCACCTTCTAGAGCCATTCAAGACTGAGCTGATTCAGGGATAATACGCACTTTCTGAGCAACAATGATAAGGAAAGCTTATGACAAGAAAGAAGTTTAAAGTTCTGTTTATGCTAATGTATTACCATTGAGCTTCATTCCACCAAAAATGCCTAGGGAAAGCAGTAATCGACATAAAGATTCCCATTTATTTTAAGCTTCCCATGTTTCAAATGAACGGCAGCTGGATTTGTGGCAAGTCTCTAGAGCTTGTTAGGACGGTCTAGTGCCATACTATGCCTTTGTAGCCACAAGGACACTCAATAATCAATTCTGGCACATGAGGTGGCACAGAAAAGAACAGCCTAGTCCCTCGATCTCTAGTGTCAATATTCACCTTTAATTTCCCCTTCCTAAACACAGTGTTTACTTTGGACAGAGGTTACACATTTACCATCTTATTGAAATGATAACATCAACTGAGCATTACAATAATCCCCTTTTCAGGGAACAACCTAATCATAATCTAGAAGTCATCATTAGCTTGTAATAGTCTCCAGAACCGTGTCCACCAACTTGGAAAATCTCTTGTTATAAAATGAGGCAGGTATGATTTAGAAATTAAAAACAGGCTACTGTCTGAACTGTAAGTAAAGAAAGGGAAGGATGAGGGCACCACAATACATGGAATCCTCATTCTCAGGTCAAAGTGCTAATAATATACAACTGCAGCTTTCACTGAGAAAGGCAAGCTCTGTAGTAAATTTGTTGTGCTGGTATATTTTAAATATGAAGTTTTGATAACCATGGATGCTACACAGAAAGAAGTGATGCCCTTCTGCCACTGGCCTCATTTCAAAGCTGAATTCATCAGACTTTTTACATGGAGTCTACAGAACTGTCTACAACGTAACAGCTATTTTTCCTGATTACCCACCAAACCGCACCAGTTTAGATCATTCTCTCTGAACTAACCATGAATTCGTAAGTCAGGGAGTCTGTAGAACTTATTCTAATGCTTTTTTAAACTGCCACTCTACAACTGATAGATTATACTAACCAAACACTGCCTGAATACGACTCACTGATATCACTTACCCTTCTATATGTCTTTGTTCCAATGAATTAGAATACAAACATAAGCATATATGCCCTCAAGAAATCATATTTCAAATGAAGAGCAGTTTCACAGCTGCTTTTACTGTTTTATGCCTATGTTATGTCTATTTTAAAAGATGGAGGGCAAGGGATAGGAACTACATGATTTTTTATAGCTTTAGGGGTGTGTAAAATGCAAAGCTTACCTCTCCCTTGTGCTAAATTCCTGTTATATCCCACAGGACTAAAGTATTCAAATATAAAGACAGCCATGGCGGACACAATGAGAAGCATCACGAACATCATCACCCAGACAGAAGCACTAAAAGGCTCTGCAGCAAAACAGACAAGAGAAACAGAAACACAGTTCATTAAATGAGTCGAAACACAAGAATTCTAATGTCTGTGGCTAGGAAAGACCAGCAGCTTTCTTTAAATTATCTTTTACCAAACAAAATGCTAGCAAAAAACTAAATAGCAATATATGAAGAACTGCTGTTACTATACACAAAATTCATATAGTCAAAATCGTAAATGTAAATTACAATTCAAAAACAAAGGCTGCACGCTTTTCTTTGACAAAGCCTTAACTGACACCGAGTGGCAAATAATTGGTTTGACTCGCTGCTTATTCAGTTTACAATCAGGTAGCCCATTTCTGTTTATCCCATTTTATATGCATTTATCAACAGAATGGTCCAACTGTTACAACGGTGTTTCTGCAGAGCAAAAGAAATTAAGCATATGTTTAACACATTTGGTAATTCAGTGAAGTAGACTCCTCTCTCAATTTCTATCCAACAAAAACTGTTAAGGAAAAGTCTAAATACTTGCATTCAAACTAATCTTTTTTTTTTTTTTTTTTTGGTTTCAGAATTTTCTTCTATGTTCACTTTCATCTACCTGCAATGAAGATACTGTTTTTACTGATTGCAAACACATGCTTTTGAAAGTCTCATTCTCATCTGGGAGCAAATTTCTGAAATCAAAAGGTTTTTATGGAAACTGAATGTCAGCTTGAAAGACGGAAAAAGTATTATTAAGTAAAAGAAGTAGGTTGGAACAGAACACTAAAAGCAGTTTCAAATACCAGACTAAGCACCAACTTTTTGAAAGGATTGGATATGGTAATAGCATGTGACAACACAAAGTCCTCAAATACCACCTTTGCCCGACCAGAAATACTCTATCATTTCAGGAGGCCCTGTGGTAGCTGTTATGGTACAAGGATATACGTAAGAAAGGTCTTATATGGCAAAGTAATCTCTCTTTATTAGGTCACCTTATTTAGGGGCCAATTATATCCTAATTTTGGAAGATAATGCAAGTGTGAGTGTGCTCTGAAGTGTGAGGGGAAAAATAATCTTAATACACTATTTCAAATTAGGACAGAATCAAGAAGCAGTTGAAATGACAAGAAATTAGTTTGTCCCAATGCTTTGCCTGTTTTTGAAAGCTCCTCCATCCTAACTTCTTCATTCTTTGAATTTAAATTAAGATTTGAACCACTGATAACTCTTCCATCAATGCAGAAAACAACTACGAGTGACAGTTGAGGTGTGCTAAAACCAATAGCCCAGTCTGAACCTTGCCCAAGTTAGCATGAGTGATTCACCCAGAAGTAGAAAGAAATGTGATAATTTGGGCCCAAGCACAGAAATCTCATGAGATCATTTGCCTTTGCTACCATTTCTTCTGAAATTTGGAACCAAGAAAAGAGCAAATTCCAAATAGCACCACTGGTGATTTTGGATGCGAATTAAAAAGGCAAGGCAGGGAAATTTTAAGCCAAACTGTTCTCTTTCTGGTTTTAAGATGAAGTTACAGAACAGTTTTTGTTTGTTTGTTTGTTTTAAATTATTACTATAATTATTTGTTTGGAAGATAATAGTAAGTTAGCAAAATAACAGAATTCTTAAAAGACAGAGAGAGATCTGTTCGGATACAGACAGGCAAAGGACATTATGTAGCCAAATAAAGTTCATTACAAATATTCTATTCACATATTAAGTGGATTAAATTGGAATTCACATAAAACTATTATATAATTTTGACAGCTTTCTCATAGAGGAAAGCAATCCTGATAAAACTCTTATCAAAAGCAACAATGTAGAAACAGAAATGATAATTTGTCAAAATCTAAATAAGGCAAAGGGCAGAACAAGCCGATGTGAAAAAGTGCACTATACACAACAGTTTAAGCAGAATGCTCTTTAATAATTTAAGCAGTCTGGTAGTGAGGTGGAGGATTAAAAGAAGCAATAGGAAAATAAAAAGCTATTTAGAATAGCAAGCAGCAAGACTGAACAAGTACAAAATCAATTGTATAACAAAGTCGATCTTGCTGTCATATTAGAGATCAAATCACACATTCAGCACTGTTCGATTCTCAAAGGACAGAAGGAGAACTTCCCTCAGGCAAGCAGCAGGTTTTATAAGCATTTTCAGTAAAGCTCTGATATAGCAGAGAAATACTAATATATGACTTGCCAATGTACATTTTAAGTGATTGGCAATAGAGAGTATCGGGCAATGAAAAAGACGTCTTACTCCATTAACTTCAAGTTTTACCTCCTACCACCAAGAACAATACTTAAACAATATATAAAATAAAGAGGGGCATAGATTTCCTATTCCACTAATGCCTCCAAAAAAAAGAAAATTGACCTCTTCTATGAACTCTCTCCCTCTTACAAATACAGAAATTTGGATTTGAGGTTTCCCTTATTTTATTTGTTTTTTTAAATAAAGTGGAAGTGAATCTCCACAGAATCTTTGAAAAATTTATTTGTGGATCAGTATATATAAATTTTAGTACAATATGAAAATGTTTTAATGTGGATAAAATTCTCATTTGAAGGAGACACATCAGAAACAGAACACAGCAGATAATGAGGAAGAGGCTGTCAGCCCATCAGTTACTTAGATCTGTTGGACACAACCACTGAAGGGAAAATCTAGTTCAGACAAAAATCCTGTGCTTGTCCACATTCACAGTAACAACTCACAAAATCGGGTATTTAATGAACTGCAATCAAATGCTTTTTAAAAATAAATAATATTCTATTTGACAGTTTTCATAGAATCATAGAATGGTTTGGGTTGGAAGGGACCTTGAAGATCAGAACATCTAGTGCCACCCCCCTGCCATGGATGGGCAGGGACACCTTTCCACTAGACCAGGTTGCTCAAAGCCCCGTCCAACCTGGCCTTGAACACTTTCAGGGATGGGGCAGCCACAGCTTCTCTGGGCAACCTGTTCCAGTGCCTCACCACCCTCATTGTGAAGAATTTCTTCCTAATAGCTAATCTAATCTGCCCTCCTTTAGTTTAAAACCATTCCCCCTTGTCCTTTCACTACATGGCCTTGTAAAAAATCCCTCTCCATCCTTCCTGTAGGCCCCTTCAGGTACTGGAAGGCTGCTAGAAGGTCACCTCGGAGCCTTCTCTTCTCCAGGCTGAATAGTCCCAACTCTCTCAGCATGTCTTCATAGCAGAGGAGCTCCAGCCCTCTGATCACCTTCATGGCCCTTCTCTCTGTACGTGCTCCAACACATCCATGTCCTTTTTGTGTTAGGGGCCCCAGAGCTGGAGGCAGCACTCCAGGTGGGGTCTCAGGAAAGCAGAGTAGAGGGGGAGAATCACTTCCCTCGATCTGCTGCCCACGTTTCTTCTGATGCAGCCCGGAATACAGTTGGCCTTCTGGGCTGCAAGCGC
>KL286170.1:0-22615 GCA_000699545.1 Podiceps cristatus | reverse complement strand
TTTTTTTTTTTTTTTTTTTTTTTGGGAAAAGATAAACTGCAATGACTTGAAGTTGAGAATGTGGATACCGCCTCATTCACACACACTCACTCCTAGACTGAAAATCCTTCACCCCCTCCTTTACCCCGTGCACCGACAGCATCGTGCGGCAAGGTTACGGCGGGCGGCCGGAGACCCAGGCTCCGTCCCTCTCCAGCAGCCAAAGCCAGACCTCGGACAACGAGCTCCACGGCCGAACCGAACCCCGTTTCCTCTCCTCAACCCGGCCCTTCCCCTTCTGCGCCAGCCACGCCAGAAAAGCCAGTCCTGCTCTGTCGGAAGAAGAGACTCGCTCGTTACTCGGACAGAAACCGGTCGTTCCCTCTTCCCGAAGACGGCCGATGCCAGGTTTTCTAGGCAAGTCAGTGCTCGGCCCGCTAGCAGCGCGGCTGATGTTGCTGCGGCGGGATTTTCAATGTGGTGTGTTTCAAGCCTCACTCACTCATCCTCTCATTCCCAAACATTCAGCATCCGTGCACACTCCTCACTTCCGGGTTTTTTCAAAAGATTGGAGATTTCCAGTGGGGGTTCTCAGGTGTCATCCCAATGGTAACAG
Organism: Podiceps cristatus; assembly: GCA_000699545.1. Taxonomy (NCBI): domain Eukaryota; kingdom Metazoa; phylum Chordata; class Aves; order Podicipediformes; family Podicipedidae; genus Podiceps; species Podiceps cristatus. The sequence goes on along the minus strand of KL286170.1, from coordinate 22,020 downwards.
ATCTGCAAGCAAAAAGGGTCCATCAAACAACCCCCCAACACCGCAACCCCCCCCATTCAGGCGATAAAACTAGCAGTAAGTGAAAAAAAAAATCATTAAAAAAAGAGAAATAACAGGGATACTCAGGACCTTCTCCCGGTGGGTGACAAAGCCGTCACAGACTTACTCTCCGAACACAGCTACGCCATCACGCCCCGCTCTACAATCCGCTCCTTTTAAAAGGCGCTTCGGTAGGATCGGCCTCCGAGTATCTCAAGTGGGAAGGGACCCGCAGGGATCATCGAGTCCCGCTCCTCGCACGACCCCCCAGGACTAAGCCCTACGACAAAACGCGTTGTCCAGACGCTCCTTGAACTCCGCGCGGGATGGGGGAGAGTCAAGGGGCTTCAATTACAGGGCGTTCGGAGGAGCGGAGGATCCCTCGCCCCTGACTAGCCAGGGTGACGCATCCCACAACGCCAGAAGCCCCTCCAGCCCGCGTCTGGTCTTGCGAAAGCCGAGCAGTTCGCTGTGTTTCTGGGTTTGTGTATCAGAACAAATCCAAGATCACAGATGGGGCTTGTTTACAGAAAAATAAACGAGAAACAACCTTCCCGAGAACAAGGCTTTTGCGAAGCATCTCTTTCAGACTCAGGAGTTTAGCCAATTTCATAATTATGCAACACGAAAAGGAGGTGGGCGTAATCCCTTACCAAGCTTGATTCTTCAGTTTTCTCAGTTCTTTAGTCGCCCAGGTAGCGAGGGTTTTTGTTTTGTTCGTCTTGGATCTTCTTCCTTCAGTTAGCAGTTCATGTATCATGGGTCTAGCTTCTACTAATTTCAGTACATCTTTTCCAAATGCTGTACACAAATCCCTGAAGAAAAAAAAAAAAGAGGCTTTGAGGCTGAGCGCCGCAAACAGATGTGCCAGTACCACTCTGATCAGCTCTTGCTAGCAAAAAGAAATCTGACTCACAGCTAATGTCCTTTTTAAAACGCTGCATATGGTCACTAATTTCAGCTGAGCAGTTTTCTGAAATTGTGACTAACCGGAGACATTCCATCTCCTGTCCAAAGACTGATCTCCCTGATGTTCTCATCAGCTCTCCCTAAATGCGATAGAAAAGATTAAAACACCCTGACCCAAGTTCCTCCATACCCAGGGAATTGAGGGTGGGGCATTTTGTTTTTATAAGCCCGGGTCATCCTCGCAAAATCCTAGATTTGGACGATTTCTGTAACACGCATCCGACTCCAACTTCTACCTCCTGGTTTTCACCCTGTCAGTTAAAGGACCTCACCCACGTAACCACCTCACACCCTGGGTCAAACGCCCACCACCAGCCTGTAAAAACCCACAACCGGCGTTAAATACTTCAGACAGTCGTAAAAACGCAGCTTCAAACATTAGGGATGATCTCCATCTCGGGAGGGTGCTGTCAGCTGAAACGGGACGGGGAGGCTCACCCTATCAGTCCGGCAGCACACGCCACTACTCCGTCGGTGTGATCCTCGTCTCCAGCAATGTGGTCAATGTAAGACAGAATAAATTCTACTCTGGGCTGCACCAGCATCACATCCGCTGAAAGAAAAACAGCGTTATTGGAGCAGGGTGAAACACGGTTTGCGTTTAAGTCTGTTCTTTGAAAGGGAGTCCAGTACCGCCCCCAGAGAGCCAGAATTCAACCCCAAAAGAGCTCTCTGAGACAGGGAGGGGAGAAACTGCCGGAGGAAGAGGCTCTAAACCCGTTCCCTGCTCGCGGCAGCAGAGCGTTCGCTCCCACGCGGACGGGAATGAACGCGGAGGTGACAACCGCCGTCAAACAGCTTGTCCAAGAGAGTTCTTCCTACCGCCCTTGGTCACTTCAGGCACAGGAAGGCCACAGCAGGCCAGAGTACTCACGGTGCACGTTTTCTTGGTCTCCCTTCAATCCTTGGATGATGCCAGTGTAGGCTTCCAGGCAGCCCTCCCGCAACTCGTTCAGGTAATCCACCATGTCGTAGTCAGACTGGAAAGGCAGCAGGAAAGCACGCTTCAGCAGCGTCCCCGATGACGGGCGCGCAGCCCTCGCTCGTTTTGGATTTTAACGAAGGCACTGGAGCGCGCGCCGCTGGCTCACCTTATCAACCTGCGCTTGGGAAGCTTGCTGGAGGGTGTTCAGTACGACATCCAGGTACTTCTTAAACTCTCCGCCAATGGCAAGGGCAATATCGCCAAACACCGAGAGAATCTGAGGCTTCACAGACCTATGAACATTTTCATTCTGGAAGAGATTTCAGGATTCAGTTGCACTTCTTAAGGGCGGAGAGGCTAATAAATTACAATATTCACTTGAAACATAAATCCTTACCCCCAATAAGTTTGGATTTCATTCAAATAGTAAGCAAGATAGTTGTCAAACACGAGATCTTCAGAGCATGCCTAACACTTCTGCTTCTCCCACCTCCCACTTTCTTCTCAGTGTGCAAGCCAACTGTTACTAACCAGCTAATGAGAAGGTAAACACTCACCCCCAAGTTCTCCAAGAGCAGCTGCATAACCTCATCACAAAAAGGCAAGATGTTGGATTGCAGGGCTCTGCATAAGTCACCAACCAGGCCCACTGCAGCCAGACAAACCTGCAAATAGAACAGCAAGTAAGACACCCACCCAGTGAGTCAGTCTTCCACGCTCTATGCTTACAGCCTCAGCTTGTTAAAGCACCAAGTAGTGGTGAGCGCCTGCAGCCATTAAACCACCAAGAATAACGACCCTCACGCAGCAGCTGACGAGTCCCCGCTTCCTTAACTGTTTATGTCGAAGCTGCAAAGAGTCGAACACGCTTCACCAAGGGGGAGGGCAAGGGATCCGGATGCCAACAGTGACAGGTACTCGGTCTGAACAAACGCTACCCAATTCAGCGGCCAGGTGGTCTAAACATCTGCCCCACGGCGAGTACCATGACTTGACCTCCTAATGGAAATTCACAGCCGGTAGCCACCTCTTTCCTCATCAAGCCCAACTAATACGCAGCCAGGCTGAATACACGGGTGTCAAGTCAATGAGGGCCTTCTGCCGAACTGAACGGAGGAGTCCATATTTGGGCATGCAGCCAGTAATCGGAGAAAAGACTCTGGGGCTACCATTTTGGTCTCACCACCAGAAGCTGTGGTATTTTACAGATGCACACCTGAACCCGCATCCGCGAGCAGATGAGAATTTAGAGACTGTGAACACGGGGCTGCCTGGTTTGACCTCTACCTGGTACTCGGCGTAGTTCTTCAGTCCGATGCCAAGGAACGGTTTGAAGGCATCCATGTACTTCAGAAACTCTCCACCTAAGACTGTGCACGGAAAATATTCTAGTTAGAAAAAAATCCCAACCTACGATGTATTTGCTGGAGTTCAACAAAACTGAAACCCACCGTTACATTCCACCCAAACCCGGTACCTGTATGTTCCACAGAACAAATTGATTCTCCACTAGACACGACACAAAAACTGAGCATCAGTGAAGCGTGAGATTCGAAAGCGCTCCATTCCTCGCAGGCCTCTGAAGACAGACAACCCCCTCCTGCGCTCGGGAGGGTGTTGGGATCTTCCTGACCGAGCAGACCCATCGGAGGGAGAGGGATGTGGTGACGCGCTTCAGACAGGGTTTGGCACTGCGACATTGTTTTGCGTCAGCAGAGAACTCTACGCCTTTTCGCATCGCTTTACTGGCCGAACAGCTGTAACCGCATCCCCCTCCCTCTGACACGGCTGTGTCAGAAGGGGCTACTCCAAAGAGCCAAAACTAACTGTAGCACTTACAAGGTGTCCTGTGTTCTCAGAGCAAATCGGGGACGGGCTTCTGCCTGAAACAGGTCCCGTCGCCTGCTCAGACCCTCGCCAGGACAACAGCCTCAGGGAAAGGGCAGGCTCAAACGAGCCTCCTCGCAAACGGATCTCCCTGAAGACCCATTTCCAAATCACACGTGGCTTTCGCTGGAGGTCAGGCAGGGTGTTCGGCAGCGAGGGTACACGCAGACTGTTGACAGCGCCTCAACTTTCACACTCACACGGAGCATTTGACAACAGAGCGTGTTCCCAGAGCTCCAGACGATGCCACAGCCACCACTTTCTAAACCTGAACCGCAAAGCTCAAACCGCCTGGAATACCACAACCCAAATTTTATTTTATTTCACCCATTCTCACCCACACTGATCTTTGCCACTACCCTGATTTCTTTTAAAGAAGAACAATGACTGTAAATCCACAAAACCACCCTGGGCCACAGACAGCAGCAAGCACGAATGGTTAAGGTAACGTTACATCTGTCCTGCAGCAGCACAAAGACGCTCAGTTCCTGCTGGGCTGGGCACTGGATGAAGTAGCAATATTTTTTTTTTTTTTTTCCCCTGGCAGAATTTGCATCGTACCTACGTTATTCAGGGAAAGAACTATTCATTCACGAAACCCAGCCTAGTGTAACCGGCCAGTCTCGGAGTTTCAAGACAGATGTGGTGAGATGCGTGGTCAAAACCATACCTCAAGCAGAGCCAGGAATTAATAACGGTTTTTGCCATACAGTCAAAAAGAGGAGGAAGCAAACCAGTTCTGTCCCACTTTGCCTCCCCGCGAACACAGCCCCGCTCTGCGGCGAACACTGACCTTCTACCAGGGTGCTGACTGCCATCAAGGCATCCTCCTGCACACCCCCCGAGCCCGCCGTGCTCTGGAACATTCTCAGCAGAGATGCCATCACCACATCGGAGATCTGCAAAGCATCCTGGTGCTGGACCTTCCGCAGGACGTTCTGGGCGGGAAAGGAGAGAGAGGTTGCAATTGCTTCCATCTACGCGAGGCTGAATTGCACCTTTACATCTCCTGCGCTAGCTCCAAACGCTCGTGACCACATTGGGCTGCTAAAAAGGAAGCTGCTGTTTGAACTCAGTCGCTGCAAAAATACGCTTTGTCAGTGGAAGTGCAAAGTCCCATTCATTTCAGCTGCATTCAATTTTCCAGCTACAGAACAAGCTGAATTTACCTTTCCTGCTGCATAGGCTATTCTCTGGGCTTTCCATTTGAAAGCTGGCATTAAATGCGACCAGCCCAAATTTGGCCCTATAAAAAAAACCAAAAAAAAAAAAAAGCCCTTTCCCATGGCAGCTGTGTGCCTGCAATCTCTTACTGCCAAGTATGGGCTGCACATAAGCTTTACTTCTAAACCACAGAATTAAACTTCAGAAATATTGGTTGTTAAACTATGACATAAGCATGTCCTCACGGCTAGCTACAGCCACGTGTTCCTCCTGGGTATAAGGGAGAATAAATTAACGTCCAACCGATGCAAAATACGTTTACAGGAACATGTTTAGCACTGAGGTGTTCGAAAAGCAAAACCGATTTCTGGGAAGGGCGGAGGAGCCTGGTGAGCACTCGTGTGCTCTGTGATACCCAGCACCTCACTGTGAGAAGGGCCGAGGAAACACCGAGCAAGTACCTGAGCTTAACCTGTGCTCTGCTCCCGTTACACAGTTCTGAGCATCCCTTTCCGCCTGTGAACTACAGGACACAGCTCTGATGTATTCTTATTTAAAATAAATTTGCATTTCCTATGAAAAGAGAAACACTGATTCCTTAACCTGCAGAGGAATACAAGTATTTCAAGTCTGATTCTTCAAACTGAGTCACTCCAAAGAGACTGACTTTGTTTAAATAATTGGTCTTGATTTTCTTCTTCCTTTTAAATATTAACAAATGTTTTTCCTCTGTTGGATGTTCATAATTGTATTTCCAGCAGAAGAGAAAAACTATGTAACAAAGTAGCATATTTCACTACATAACACTGAAAAAATCATCTCCCTCCTGATTTTTCCTTAGTGGTATTTAAGTATCTGCTGCAACTACTGTAAATACTTAAGGTTCAGGTTTTGTGATAGTGAAGAAACACACATTCACAAATTAAAACTAGCAGTTTAATTCCACTCGTACTACACTTCCCACAGGCAGAGGTCTCCTGAAAGGGGTCAGTGATCACACCGTGCCGAAAGGAGAGATTCTAATACTGAATTCTCCTCATTAAAGCCCACCGTAAGGACAGATTATTCCCTTCTACCCATTATTGGAAAAATTACCTGAAATATTGGAGAGTGACAGTAACAACTGACACTATGGGCTTTTGAAGAAGGATGAAGTTAATGATTTCTCAAAACAACCTGGAGACAACACCCAGGAGACCTCCTAACCTCGCTTAAGAGAATGGGAAGCTAAAAATCGATTGAAACAGGCTGTTACCTGCAGGGAGGAAAAGGCTCCCTTCCCTGGGCTAATAGGAACAGGAGAAAAACCGCAGAGAACCAGGTAAGACCACCCAAACAAAGGAATAAATCTGAGCAGATGCAGAGGCTCTGCTTTTATTTCAGATTACACGGTACTCTGCGACACCTCCAGAAGAAAACATCCCTTTCTTCTCCAAGCTGCACAGAGCTGCGTTGACGCTGAACCTGCGTCTATTCTAGCCTTGTAACCGTTAATGAGCTGGGCACGACGGCCCGGTACTGCCCTTCCCGCGGCGCAAACGGGAAAGCTTCGGTAGCAAATACCACGTATTTCAGAGGGTGGTCCGATCCATCTCCTGAGTGGTTTTGGGGGAAAAATTAAAAAAAAGTGGCTGTTTTCAGTGAACTTTGTAGGAGTAAGCAAGGAACTGAAACGCACTAGTACTCCAAGTCACGTGGGCTGCTCGTTACCAGATGTTCAATTTCAAGGACACTCAGTGCATTTTAATTAGTGCCATTTTAAATAAGAACGCCGACCACAAGAGGCAGATGAACAAATTAAAGCCGTTATAGAGTTTTTTTGTCTGTGTCAACCAAAGCGATTGTTCAGGCCGTCGTCAACATAAAAGCCAACGCAAAAGCACGTACAATCTTTAAGATGCCACGTACAGTGTTCTTTATTCATATTGCCCTACATTTTTGAAGTCGTACTCTACTGAAGCCTTCTGAACCTTGCGTCACCTCCCACATCTCAGCTGGGACACAAGATCCAGTTTCCTCATTCAGATCTCGTCAACAGGACCGAGTCTGCACCCTCAAGGGCACAGAGATGTCTCTAAACCCACCTTTCCCCCATAACCGCAACACAAGAGACAGGAACTTACCTGAAGAGTCGCACAAAGAAGAGACTGAAGATCATTGAACTGGATTCTGTCAGAAGTACTCTGGATGTGAGACTGGAAAAGAGCAAAACCCCACACATGAAAAGCCTGTGCCGCAGTCCATTCAAACCCAGCAGATTTTGACAGCACTAGGAGTCGCAGAGATTAAATCTGAAATATTTGTTTCTTCAAATTTAAGACAAGAGGTACTGTTCGGAAGCTTAATATATCTACCTATCTATAAAAAACCCACACATTATGCCATAATACATGCAGTCAGCAACAAAACTCATTTTTCTACACCAGACGAAGCCACAGCACAACGGCAACATCCCACCTACCCGGCTTCCTTAAACCCCTCACCCTAGCGGGGTTTAAAACTCAGGTTTACCTACCTCCATCTGCAGCACCTGCTGAAGTCGTTCCATGATGACCAGAGTTGTCTTTTGGACAGCGGGGTAACAGTCCTTGGCACTGTTTTTCACTATTTCCATCAGAGATTCATAGGCAGAACTCCTCAAGTTATTCTGGTGTCCATCAGGCCTGCAACAGAAGGAATGTATTTGCAGCTCCCAGTGCTCAGGCTTGCTTAGAAACAGACTTTTTTTTTTTTAGTAAATTGGTAACAGCTAAATTTTAGTGTTGTGACAAGCAGAAGCACTTGCATTCCTGTATTCCAAGCCTTGAAAGTAAATGAAATTCGTGAAGCTACTTTTGGAACATCTTTTCATTCGCTATTAATAATGACTTCCAATATCTTCAGTCGCTGGCAGCAAGTAGAGGAGCAGAAAAAGCCTCAAACCCGCATCCTCCAGTGTGCCGTTACCCTGCCTGGGAAGAGATGGTCTCAAGAGGTGAGCAGCACACATTCCTCCCTCTCTGACATCCCTCCGAGACGTTGGTGAGGGTGTTAAATTTGAAATAAAGACGGTGAGATCTATGCTAAGATGACTGATGGGCTTCAGAGCCTTGAGCTAGACACTACCCTTCTGGTTGGATGTAAATTAGACGAGAAGAGTTTAGACTTTGAACTGTTCAGACAGGGACACCATTTAAGAAGAAGTAGTCCTGCAGCAAAAGGCTTCAACCGACGACTGAACCGATCCAAGGATTGAACTCTGAGCTGTCAAGATTTATGCCACCTTCAAGGCAGAATATGACTTCAGCATTACCCTTATTTTTGCATCTGCAAAACTCAGGAAAAATATTTTGCCTCATCTATTTATATTTCAACTTAGTTGGGAAAAGCACAGTATGTAGCCTAACTAGGTCCTCAGCTCTTCCGGGAGTACCTGGTGCTAACGTAAATGGATGCGTAACGCTACAGCAACAACCACGGCATAAAACAATCACAGATGAATTGCACGATACGCACAGATTTCTAATTATGTCTTGCCGCAATCCTGATTATTCAGTGGCCTTGTAGCCTACCTTGAAGAGTCTTATGACTACAAAGATGTGCAGAGTCTTAAACCGTGCTCGGAGACTTCAAAGTAAAACATGGAAGAGGCAACTCTTGGAGGAAACCCCAGACTTACTAAAAGCAGATACGGGCAAAATACTGAGAAATTATGCTGTGTGAATAGCTTTCTTGCTGGGGATTAGCATTCTATATTCCACATGATACCAAAAAAGCCCAGTTCTGATAAAACATCATTCAGATCTAAGCTGCAAGAGAAAGAGGACCAACAGCCCGAAGTAACCAAAAAAGAAAAAAGTATCTTTATAGAGCTTAAGCCATCCGGTTTAGCATTACCTATCTGCAGTCTCCAGAAGTTTCTGAACTATTAGCTCAAATGAAGAGGATAAGCAGTAGGTTGCTGGTTCTTCCTGATCATCAGCTACATCTGCAGCTTCATAGGCAGCTTCAGCAAGACTAGAGAAGGCCTGAAACACAGAGCAACCGTTTCCATTACTCAATCGAGTTCCAGAAACATATATTCCATCAGTTTTCATTCTAACAAAAAAAAAAAAACAAAACAAACAACCCAAAAACCCCCAACGTGCAGGATTAACCGCTCCCTTCATGAACAGCTAATTGTTCAGTGCACTGAACTTTGATGCAACAGTGGTGAAAATTTCAAAGACTTAAAACGTAACATTAACACCCAAGGCAGTTACGCCGTCTGCAGACCGATGTCTGCACAGCGTTACCGGTCTCAACAAGCGGTAGCTGTCAAGAATCAAACTGAATAAAGGCAGGTTGCTTGAACCTCACTGGCCATTTAACAAGTTCTATCCACTATCCAGCACCACCAGAAGTTAAAATCCTGGTTTACGTAAGGCTGAGGGCTGCTCAAATTCCCAACCGCAGAGCAATTGTAACTGCTCTGAGACACAGGTGGATCAGAAGAGTTGAAAGCCTCTTGATTTTCATTTCAATCTAAAAACATATAGTAGTCATCATCTTCAGAAGACAAAAGCCACAGCTACATGGACTTTTGCCAGGATCAACGTATCGGAGAAAAGCTTCCATGCTGACTAGAAGTCTTCAAACCTCTGGAATATGAAGACAAATTCTGTCATCTCTAAAACTTGTTTTGACATGCAAATACTCATCTCTAGCTCGATTCTCATTGAGCAGCTCTTTCTCTTACAGCAAAAGATCAGATATGCTACTTGCTAACAGACACGCATCAAGGCGATGATACAACTGAAGTTACCACCCCAACCCAAGGCACTGCAGCTCTGTGAGCGAACACAAAAATAAATCTTACGCTTCTCAGTTTAGTTCTGGACCCGCTACAGAAGCGGGCTGAGGTAACGGGAAACGAGGTACCTCGGCTTTCCCTCAAGACTAAGGTGGCAACCCAGCTGCCCCCAAGAAAAAAGCTAAATCCCAGCATGCCTTTTCTAAACAGCTATCACACCTGCTACCTGGGACAGTTTCCATAGCATTCTGAAACTGAAGGCAGCTTCTACACTCAGTGAGTATTACAATTTTTCTCCTTAAAAATCCACTCCTTCATTTTTTCTTTCCTACCAGAGCCACGAAACAGACTTGAGATGACTTACAGTTAACAACAGTTGTGTATGCTGGATGACCAAGCCCTGATTCATCCCTGAAATCCATTTTAGTGTGTGAATATATATACATACGTGTGTGTGTGTGTATATATATATATACGTATGTGTGTGTATTCATATATATGAATATGAGCGCCGTTCCCCTTGTTGACAGAAACTTCTATGTCCAGCAAAGGGATTGCCTTACCCAGCACACGTTGGAGGCCACCCTGGGCTCGGCGCTCAGGCCCTCCATCAGACACTGCAGCAGTGGAGCGAGGTAAATGTCGTTGATGGCAGCTTCGGGAAGCATCTCACAGATCCTGCCCACGGTCCAAGCCGTCGTGTCTCGAACCACAACACTGGGGTCCTTCATTAATTCTATTAAAGTCGGCATTGCCTAGAACATAAGTGCAGCAGGAGAAAGATGTGATCATATGCAATATATGGGAACGTATATTTGCCACTGTTGCTGATTTGAACGTATTCCCCACAAGCTAGTGATAGACTGGAGAGGGGAGGACAGCCTAGATCCACTTAGGCCATTGTTCTCATATTTTAAGATTCATAAAGTTATTTTCCAGGCATAAGGCTTGAGAACTGAGGCATCTGGAGTCGGGTATTCGTAAGCCCTGCGTGTCCCCGTGATTCAGAGCCATGTAAACGAACTAGCTGTCCTGGGTCTACTAACTATCTCTAAAACGCGATTAAAAGGTGGCACCCTTTTGCTTTTCCTCGGATTAAGAACTGTGTGCAAAGCAGGTGTCCTCCTCCAAATAAACCAGGAAGTTTTTGCTCTACAAGCCTCCAAGAAAACACAATGAATCTTACCTGTATGACTAGTGGTTTGAGCTGGTTAGGCTCCGGTCCTTCCAAAATGCACCCAAAAGCCATCACAGCTGCATCTCTGTATCGCCAATCTGGATTTTTAATGTGTTCTTTAATAAAGGGCAGCACATGAGGAACAATGTCATCTTCACAGCAGGTTGCCAGGAGCATGAGGCAGACTCCCGCTGCTTTGCAGGGGTTCCAGTCGTCGTCGTCATCGTTTTCATCCTAGGAGGACAGCACCTCTGGTCAGTCTGGGGGAAAATACCCCTTGCCACTCAGAGGCAGTGGCATCCTGTTGGACCTACTGCAAGTAACACTGCCCTATTACCAGGTGTTTAGAAATTATTTTAGAAATTAATTTAAATGAAATCAGAAATGAATTCAGGCCTGGAAGTACCAGCTAGATCTCTGGCAGAGAAGCAACTGGAGTTATTTGCATCAGCTGTACCTTTCCAGCCCGGTGTAAGGCTGCTGGGTCTTTACTGACGCACCTACAGTAGCCTCATACATTTTCCAAACTGCTTCTCTCTCATCTAGCTGGAGATTTTGCTCTTTTGATCCACGCCACTGCCTGCCAGAGTGGCCCGCTGTACCAGTTAAATTGCTTCTTCCCCCCACCGTGAGCTCAGCCACTTACCAAATTCCTTTGAAGCTGTGTACCTGCGATTCTCTTATTCTTTTTATCTTTCTTGTTTTAACAAGCACTTTAGAACCTCCTGCCATTTAACTCTCTGCCTCCAAGCAGACAGCGATACAAAACAAACGGGGAAACAATTCCCTGGATTTGGATTTGCTAAGAGCACCAAGAATTTTCCCAGCTCATTGCAGTAAGCCAAATGAATTCCACCCTGCGCGGCTTAATTAACAGTTTTATTTTATAATTAGACCTGCTGTAGCAAGTGATTCCATTAATTTTGATTAGACTGTGAAACACAGTCCAAACAAGTCCCTGTGAAGTGCTTAATGGGTACTAAATAAACATGGACTTCGCAGTTCGAAAAGTAAAGCTCAAGAATTCCAGAAACTGGATCTCCAATGACGCAGAGACTGCATATTGGTTTTCATTTCACAAACATTTTGTTAGGAATACAGATAACTATCAAACCTCTTCAGAAACCATAAATACAAGCATGTGTTAATAGAATTCAGCATAAAAAAGACACCGCGTGCAGTCGCACAGTCTCAGCCCTAAAACACGATGCATCATTCACTCAGAGTGGTGCATGATGTCTCATCACAGACCGAGGACTGGCACTACAGGTGCCCGGAACAAGCGCACCCTTAAAAACTGCCCGAGGGGACCTACAGCACCTTCGGGACCGAGCGCCTCAAGAAGTCGCCCATGCAAGGGAGCACTGACAGTTTGCTCCTCCACGCAACGGTTGCATCACTGTCCCAGAACTTGGAGGCAGGCGTAGCACGTATTTTTTTGACGTGCAGCGGGGATTTTGCAACTCACCTGTTTTGTTAACGTTTGTGTTAGAATCGGGACCAAATACTGTAGTGCTCCCTTCGCGTAAAATTTGCTAGTGTGCTCTGGAGGCCTTCCTTGCTCTGCTGCCTAGAAAAAAAGGTTACAAAAATGATTCTCGGTGGCTATACAGGCAGGAGATCGAACTACGAACACCAGTAGATACCAGTTCTCTTTTGCACACTTTCCTCTCCTTCCCAACACGAAGTTTAAGTTACCATAACAGACAGGAACCTCAAGGACAGCCTGCGCCAGCCCCACTTAAATATTCAATAAGCCAGTTCAATTTGCCCGTCCATACACATACAGAGCCCCTCTTCACATGGTACAAATATAAATATTTTCAGTCTGCAGTTATGTTTAATTAAGAAGTGACCCCAGGCAGAAGCAGCAAAAGGTCTGCAGCATGTAAACTAAACCAACGTGCTGCTGTCCTTTTATCCTTGCTTTTTTCGGCATTCAACATAAATATATATTTAGCTACTTTTAAAGATGGATATGATTAATCTAGAGCCCTTCAAAGTTTAGGCTATTATTGATCTCTACAGCTAATTTATGCAAACAGCATCTGCATACAGAACAATACCCTAAATTCATCTCCAGCCGCATACATTGCAAGGCATAATCATTACTTTTATTTCATCCCATAATTTTATACTTAACTCATAAATAATGTATTATACAGAATAAGATGGATCTTTTTGTGCAATGGGGCAGGACTAAGTCCCTCGTGCCTGTAACTGACCCCAAAATCTTACATATCAGCATAAAGAGTCTGCTAGGCTGCCAAAACAGCGGGTAATTCAAGAAATCTCTCCCTTCGGTGTGGTACGTGCATCTCGACAACCCGAGGTGCCGTCTTAATGAAGTGACAGCTCGAAGATCTTCACGATACTGAGAATTTTCTGGTATTATACCGCGCCTAGTATACGTGCTTAAGGCACAGTTAGGTTAACCTTACAGGAGTAGCTCGAGTTGATATTCGAATGCTGAAAAGGAATCAGGTAGCTGTCACATCCCATTTGCAGAAAAGTAGCGCTTGTATGTCACAGTGTGTTCTCATCAAACCTGTCAGAGAATCTTTAGCTCAAGTAGTTATAAGTCCCAGCCCGGCTGGCATCGAAACCATTTTGCTCACTTAAAAAGGCAGTTCCATCCTAATCTAATCCAGTAAGCAAAAAGGGTTATATTCAAGCTACACTAAGAACTATACATTAGGCCGCAGAGCCTACCGAATAACCCAAAGAGTTATTAAAGGGAATTCCAAACGGCAGCCCCTGTGCAACCTTAACCTCAAACGGCTGAATAAATTAATCGCGGCCGAGCCCGGGGTAAGACAGCTCCTAGCACCCAAACTAGCGGCTAAAATCTAAGCTGGGTACGACAAGACCGTGCCGATGTCTGCGGCGCACAAACCGGTGCGGCCAGCCTCGCGGGCCTCGTGCAGCCTCAGGTCTCAGCTCCTGTCACAGACAGCATCACGTCGCATCAGAGTGGTGCATGATGGCTCGTCACGGACCCGTGACTGCCGCAGGAGGGGCTCAGACGGGCTCCCCCACACCATTCCACATGGGAGAACAGGAGAGCTTTCAGACGCAGTTTAAAGACACGAGTTCAGCACTCCTGAACGCGACCACAGGCATCCGCCGCTTTTCAGCAGTCATTTGCGAGCTCACCTCAGACGCCTCGATAGCCAGGTCCATCTCCTCGTCGCAGACGTTTGACCAGAACTCTATTCCCTGCAGAGCCACCTCATCTATGTCGCTTTTCATCGCTTCAATAGTTATCTTTAGAAACATGAAAGAAAGGAGGGGAGAGAAGGATGTTTTAGCCAGTTATTTCTCCCGAAACGCGCCCCAACTTTTGGCCAACTGGTTTGAGATTCAAGGTTGTCTGAAATCGGATGCCACATTAGAGTTACTGTTCTTGAAGACAATCTCCCCATTTAGAAGTTTATCAGTTATCAGGACCCCAGGAGGACAAGCAATCCGCACTGTCCCAACTTTTGGAATCTCCAGTTTTGAAACACGTGATGTTGGTTTTACGGATTTTTGCCAGGAGAGGGGTTCACGGCACGCAGTCACAGAAAAATAAACCAACCCACCCAAAACACAACAAACAAAAAAATCAGGAATGTAAGAAAACGTCCCCTCTTGGATTAGGACAATGGAATACAGGAAGATCAGAAAATTATGTATGAGAAACCCAAGTAACTCACAGCAAAAAGCGCAGGACCCATGTATGTCTCCATATACTGGTAATAAAGGGACATTATCTTCACCAAATTCTGTAAGGCAGCCACTCGTACCTGTCAGAGAAGAAAATGCATCAAAGATACAACCTTTTCCGAGGGCTTTGAAAACCAAGCACAGTTGTAGCCTCCCAGAGATTAATAACCCAGCCTTTCTGCTGATTTAGTTTACTCCATACCCAATAAAGTCTTTCACAACAAGCAACGCAAATACTCCTAGGAGTTTACTACTTCTAACTGTAAGTATAAAACCCGTTGAGAACGTATATGTGCGCCAATCATTTAACAGAATACCGCTTATTTCACATAACACTCTTCAACTGTTTGTTGACGCTAGAGGTTCTAGCCAGCTTCCCCAGAAAGGTGCTTTAACAATCGAGCATTTAATTTCACTCACCCTTGTATCTGGACACTGCGTTGCTTCACAGACTACTTGCATAATAAAGTGCCTTTCAGACTAGAAGGAGAAATAAAAGAACATTAGAACTACCTTACAAAAGCATTAACGTCTTTGCGAGCCTTCCTACGGAGGTTGGATTTCGAGTCTGGACTAGGACAATCACTCATGCAGCACTTCTAAAGATCAAGGAACAGTACGGGTTACTATTCGCTGCAGTTATTTTAAATCATTTCCTCCCAAAAATGGGAATCCCAAGCGTCCATTTTAAAAAGTGCTTAACAGTTTGTCCAAAATAGAACAATTCGGCAGAACCAAAGACACTAGCTTTTGTGGTTAAAAAAACCCAAAAAACAAAAACACTAAGAGGAGAAGAAAAAAAAAATAATCTACTGTTTCCTGAACAATTTTAGAAATTGCTTCAAGAAACCTCAAAACTCAGAAAATAGATTTCTTGAGGGGCAGTACCTGGATATTCTTGCATTTCAGTAGGAAGGAACAGACTTATGCCCAGGGTATTGACAGTACCAAAGCCCAACAGAAACGCAGACTGAACGGTATCTCAAATTTTGAAAGACTCCAGTTGATTCCCACCAACACCCACCGAATAGTTGACTGGGGAAAGTTTTCATTAAAAGACCTTCTAAGCTGATGGTTCAACATTAATTCCATCTTCCCC
This sequence comes from Podiceps cristatus, assembly GCA_000699545.1. Lineage (NCBI taxonomy): Eukaryota > Metazoa > Chordata > Aves > Podicipediformes > Podicipedidae > Podiceps > Podiceps cristatus. The sequence goes on along the minus strand of KL286170.1, from coordinate 6,281 downwards.
ATACTCTCCCTGGTAGAGACCTGGAGGACAGACTTAATCCGGGAAGGAAAAGAAAAATCAATAGATTTTTCTGTTCTGAAAAGGCTCTCACTCTGAGGCCCCTGTTCTGAAGACTCTTACAGGCCTTCCTCCCCCAACAATTTTCAGAGTTAAATCTGGATTGCTGCCACACCGCTTGAAAGAAAGTGCTGATCCAAGCTTGTACTCTTACAGCAGCATTATAGAGCAGAGTTTGATCAGGAAGCAGAGCATCTAATAGGCTAAAACTCTAAGGTCAGTTCAAATTTATCCAAAAAAAAAAAAGGTTAATGACGCTTCCCTTCCATTGATGAATCTCTGAAGACTTCCACAGTATTTCTGCATTACAACAAGAACATACCGGGTTTACAGAAATGAATCCAAGTCTCAGTTGCAACAGAATTATGCATCAAAATTCAGCGTGGTGCATGATTTCTCATCACAGACCGTGGATTCAGCCCTCGCATTGTACGCCAAGAATTGTTACCGTTTCCCCCCCTCACCTCTTTGTCAAAGTTTGCTTTGGTGAATTCCAAAGAGTTCAGGAGTGCATTAGTAGCTGCTAGCTTCACATTGTTGCTGGGCTCTTCCTTTCTCATTCCCTGGATGATGGCTGTCAAGATCTCATTGGATTTATCCTGAAGCTGCTCTGGATCCTAGAAGAAGAGTTGATAGAAGTAATTTGCCAGCTGAACAACTTTCTCCATATTTTCAAGTACCCTCAAAGTTTGGTCCTGAAATCTACAAGCAGAAGTTTCAGGACATTAAGGCCAAGAAGCCCTTTGATCACTGGGAGGACCAGAACACAAGTACAAGGAATTCACACACCATTATGTCTTTACAGCTTCTGGGACGGGAAAGAGAAGACTGAGCCGAGCACAAACACTCCAGATACTCAAGTCATAAATGCCAAATAAACTCCACTGTTTCAAATAACAGGTCAACATGCTTCAGACTGCTTGACTTTATTCAATCAGCAAGTTAAAAACCACTGACTGATTTCCAGTTCCTTTATATACCGGGTAGAGGTCTAGGCCAGCACTTGCAGTTGAGACTTTTATCGGTAAAACTGCCAATCTTTTTTAGACGTAGGGCAAAAATACATTGCGTGGACCAGTAGCAAGGACAGGGAACTGCTAAGCACTCAAGGCTTAAAGAATAAAGCTGTGAACACAGACTAAAGATTAATTTTTCTTCGTGCTCAATTTTAAGACCGCAAGATCCCCAAATAACTGTATTCATTGTTACATTAGAATTTATCCAGCAGCAGATTCCCAAACTACATCCACAACCATGTCACAACGTGACCGACACAAACTACAAAACTAAGAGGGATCTCAGGCACAAAATACCCAACCAGCAAGCCAGGGCATCCAAAAATCCAGAGGCCAACGATACGCACCACCCAGAGAAACAACAAACACGCACTCAAGCCTCGCGCGGACTTGTAACAGGCAACGCTTGACCTGGAACACTCCCTGTACAACTGTAGATTTGCTCTTTCATTTCACTGACCCTCCAATGAAGCAACCGACCTCCCCACTGACACCAATCCCCTGCAACCCGATGAAAAGCACCAAACAGAAGATTTCTCTCTCCACCTCACTATACCAAAGTTCAACCAGCAATTTGCCGCGTGTGCGTTCTCTGAGGCGTTCTGTGGCACCAGTAAAGCAGCAGCTAATTTTGGGTTTCGTTGGCAGGTCAACCAGCACACAGGGTTTTTGCAAGCAATTCAGATCAGACACTTGATGCAACACATCGCAATACGGCTGATAAAACCATGAGCTCTTTTGTAGAAGGTGCCTTAAAGAGCTAAATAGTCTTGCCCGTGCATCAAAAATTCCTAAATTAAGACTAAAGGGACAACCTCACGCAAAATGGGGGCAGTTGTCAGGTTTCCCCAAGACAGAAAGGAACCACCTATCACTCATCTGTAACATCTGACACAACTGGAGGTTCAGTTGAGGATTTATAACGGCACCCCTCACCATCACGTGACCGCAGCGACATATAGACTTAAATCTGCACCTTACGAAAGATGACCTGGATTTGTGCTGCGAAAGCAGGTCAGTCCTTTCAGACACCATCCTTGCGTGTTTACTGCCCATCGTTCTGTCAGCACAGAGACATCCTCCGGACAAGTATTAAAAGACAGCCACAGGGAAGCATTACAGCCTACCGGATAGAGAGGTGTACGAAAGGAAAGGCTGGAAGAGAAGAGGTGCTGGGAAGAGGCTGGGCCAGCACTTAAAATATACTTAAAATACACTCACAATAATTTAAAATAATACTTAAAGTATACTCACGATATCCTGACAGATGTATCCAATGGCCTCCAACGTCGACTCTTTCATGTGCTCCGTACTGTGCTGATTTGTAACGTTGGCTACCAACTGGGGAATGAGTTCGGGCCACTGGTTCATAGGGATCTCCGCGCATGCGATGCCAGCCACGCACTGAGAGGCTGAGCTGGGCCTGTACGTTTCCGTGCCCAATGTCTGCAAAACCTACGGGAGAGATCGGCAGGCGATGGTTTGATGTCAGCGACCAAAGAGACGGGCGCTGGCTTGCCACCGAAGTCCTCGCTTGATGTTGTTATTCCCAACACGCCCTTTCCCAATAAGGCAGTTTGCTTGTTCCGCTTTCTCCCGCTGCAAACAAGGCTGCGACCACGGACAAATAATGTTTGAAATGAACTTGGCCATGGCTGCCCCTTTCAGGAAGTGAGATACAGCCGTGTGATTACGCGTACGTCTACCACATCCTTTAAATCCCATACACCACGCTATGTGCCATAGCGCGCAACAATGACTCACTGAACAATTCCTCCCGGCCTGTATTATAAAGCAAAAATCGTGAAAGCTAAACAAGTTACGGTTTAAAAATCCCCTCCAAATATCGGACTGTTTACGCCAAGACAACTGGAAGAGAAACGAATAATTTTCTTTCATTTTAATCAAAATCAATCAGAAGAAGTTTTGGGGGGTATAGTTCAGTAACATTTCTTAAAGCCAAAGAAAAAAAAACACTACCCCACACACATGTTGGGAGGAGCATTCAGTTGTTTTAGCATTTCCAGTTATATCTCTTCATTTTCCGTATGTTCACTGAACAAATACTGTATTTCTAATGTTACTTCATAGAAAACAGTAATAAACTCATTTTCTTTCAGTGCACAGCAACACGAGAGCTCCTGTTAACAGCGTAAGTTCCCCTTTAACTATCACCAATGTAAATAAAAGACTAAAGTCGTATATCATCATCACTCACCCAACCTTGTTCTGCTACATATGGGTTCTATTAACACAAAACCATTATATAAAGTGTATGGCCAATTCGTATCAATTACGCAACCCTGCATACTTCCAACTATTTGTTCCCATTACGCAAAAAAACACTAAGCCACCAGTTCTGCCATCACAAGACCTGAACTTCAACTATCAAAGAGCACAGGAGTCCTCAGGCAAACTCCCCATCTGTGTAAGAACAGAGGAATACAATTTCCTATATGGAACTTGCCAATTTTTGACTGTATACTACTCCTAGGCCTCATGTAAACACGTGTGCTCCAACATGGAGTCGGCTGTTCTCCTGCCTTGTCTTTACCCTAGTACTTCTACCCATTGAATATGCCACAAGCAACAAAACACCAAAACAAGTGCAGGTGACGTTGCTTGTCTCATGAAAGGGAGCAGCCAGCCAACAGAAGACAACTCGGTGGAAAAGGACGGACAAGACGCTCGTCATTTATCCCGCCCCCGTGAGAAAATTAACAGGCAGAGAACCGACAGTCATCAAACTTACGTAGTTCTTGACTTCCCTGCGGGCGTTGGCGTCGATCGCGAGCCATCTCTGTTGGTACTGGGCTTTGATGTCGGGGTCCTTGGACGTCAAGGAGTTCTTGATCTGCAAGCCGGCGGCCACGCGGGCAACTTGGCTGTTGCCGGGGTTTGCCAGCACTCTGGACAGTTCCACCAGGAAGGTCGGCTGGGGAGAGAGGAGGGCTCAGCACCCGCCCTGCCCCCCAACAAGGGGGAACCACCCCAGTCACCCACCCAAACGAGACCATGACTCGCCAAAGCTCCTCCTCTACCAGGCCAACAGCAAACCGCCGCCACCGCGCAACGCCGAGGGCTCTATCCCGAGATTACGGGTGTTAAGCTCCTAATTAGAACCGCTGGAAAGCGACGTAAGTAGGCATTGACTTTGTTGGGGTTTGTTTTCAGCTTGAGAGACTGTTACCTTCCGTGCTCCTGCCTGCTTTAAGCATTCCTTTAAATAAACCACTCAGGTCGTACGCCAAGATAGGCATTTTCTGGATGGATATCAAACACGGCGAAGAGTAACTCTCTGCTACTTATTTCCTTGCTTCAAGGCAAACACCCAAACTATAATCTAACACAGGAATGGTTAAAACGCAAAATCAGATGCTCCTTGGGTGCATTACAAATAGGTTGTAAGATTACAAACTTGCTCCTCTGCAATCAAAGGTGCACAGACTTACACGAAGATCACCCCCCTACAAAAAGCACATACGTGCGGATAAAAATACCTGACGTTCGTGCCACTTGCTTTTGGTGCGAGCTAGTGAGAAATGCCTCCGCATTTAAATCCTTTCCTGATCTGACAGCTTTACATTTCATGGACTTCCGCTGGGTGCAAGATACAGCTAAAGTTTCAGCGGCGACGCTTTTTCATTTCGCCGGCCCTATGAAGCGTTTTGCCTACCAAGAAAACCTTTCTAGGAAACAGTGGAAACAGCTGCAGCATTTTCAAAACCATTTCACACCAAGCAGGAACACGGTTTTCCTGAAAACGTTTAAGATACAGTTATTTGTAAACCATTTTCTACAATCTCTGTAACAAAACTTAAGATACATACAAAGACTTTCGGGCACCAAAAAGCCATTTTTAAAACTAACAACTTTCAAGAGTTTAACAGAAACACGGAATAAGCCCAGTATCTTGGATTCCACATTTTCAATGAACAAGAGCAACTCTTCAAAGAAGAATTTTAGTTGGGCTACTCAGTACAACCTTCAAACTGCAGAATTTGGAAACAAAAACATGGGACAACTTAACGCTGCTGAGCGCAAGCCATGAGAGAGACTCTGAAATGTTAACGCAATGGACAAAACCTCTACAAATATCCTGCACTAAACCACTTCCCAACCTTCGAGATCGCTCACGTTTTAGACACTGATTTCATTAAAAGCGAGGAACCATTCAAAAAAAGTTCACAGGACAAAATAAAAGTGTTGCTGCCACCTTTGAGAAGAAAAACATACTAAAATTCAAAGGTGAAGAAGCGTCCTTGGATTTCTCACTCATAAATTAGCAAAAAAAAAAAAAAATTGTCTTTTCACAGAGCTTTCAGAATAATTTTAGCTAAAAATGAGAAGCATTACATTAAGCCTTCCAGACTCGAGACTCAAAGCAAATGCAGATGCATACGACCTCAGCTCTCACACCTACAGAAGTGCCAATGAATCTCAGGAAAGGGTCTAAATTAACTACGGGGAGGAGGAGGGGATGAGGAAGGACAAGCCGCTCTGTGGGTGCATCTCCATTACCTAACGGGCAGATCACCTCCAGCTCTGGGTGCTCGGCTGTGGCCCTGGGTGCAGAACCTCTTGCTCGGCCCCTTCCCATCCCACCCCGCCCCGTACTGCAACGGGATCGGCCCTGAACCCAACGTCCTCACTCTCCTGCCTCGCTGCGCCATCAACTGCCCTCGCAGCCTGCGTGAAGCTCCTCAACCCCTGCCCTTCCCATGGCTGGGCGGTTCTACATCCCCGCCCCACACCAGGACACAAATTTTTAGTCTCAGCATTAGCTCTGCTACCTCCGCTCACCGCCTTGACCCGGCTCTCGCAAGGCAGGGAGTATAAATGAAACCTCGGAAAGTTAGCGGATCCCTCAGGTTCCTTAAAAGCCTAAACCCCGGGATCACGAGCAGCGCAAGTACATCGCCCTGAAAAACATCGTGTAACGCAGCCCAGGAAGCTTCAGTCTAACTAAGGGGGATCCTAAACAAACAGCAATTCAAATAATTTTGACTCAAACCCAACATTTAGCGCAAAGGCTACGTCAGCTCCGATTCTGAGGGGTGCTCCACGCACCTTAAAACGGACCAACAGAAATAAAGACTCTGTGACTTTTCCAGTTTACGCCAGCGGAGACCAATGGACGTAACCGTTTAAAAACCGAAGGACGCCCGTTCGGCTGGCGATGCTGCTGGGCGCGTGACAACTACAGCA
>KL286164.1:273-14976 GCA_000699545.1 Podiceps cristatus | reverse complement strand
GTGTCCCTGGCTGTGGTGGGGGTGGGACTGGATGATCCCTAAGGTCCCCCCCACCCAAACCCTTATATGATTCTCTGATCTTTCAAATCTGAGAAGTAGGCAGAAGTATGCCTTAGTCTGGAGGGGGTCATACTGACTTGTCTGTGCTCAACCCATGACATACCCAACCTCTGTAAAATCTTACAAGTGCATGAACTCTAGAATGGGTTAAAAAACCGGCAAGGTAACTTTCCAAAGTAGTTGACTTTGTAGTTGGGTTTTAGTGGGAAAGTTTGAAACCTTTAAAGAAACATTCTCAAATTACGGTAGGAAGTTTAACTAGTTCTGCAATCTCTTAACTCAGTAAATCTCTGAGACATGGTTGCAATAAAGCCAAAGATATTAAATAGTGTGAAGTCCCAGCTCTTCACGAGGGACAACTCCCAGAGTGCTGACAGCTGGACTTGTAATCGCAGGCCCGTGTGCGTTCTCCGTATTTCCCCGATGACTTCATTCCCATAACCAGGCGAGGCCGATTCAGTGTGGATGTATGGATTAGCAGCATGTCCTGGGAAAGGACGTTTTAAATACTTTTCCAGCAGTATCCCATCAGATTTGATCTGAGCGTTTCAATTGCAGATGATGAAGAAAGAGATCTACAGAACGACCTCGTTGACTATGGCAAGCCACGCTTCAGTGACGGTGTTCTCTAAGGCCTGCGTTGCGCGGGACGCGTGGGTGAGAAGAGATCTCAACTGAGGAACTTGAAGTGCTGCAAAACTGAACCATTTCTCCACCAGTGTTTCTTACTTTAAAGGAAGCTGATAGTAAAAAGTGATGAGTATACTCAAAGTCAGTGACGTAAACAGTTCTGTACATATGTACATAGTTGTACTATTGCAAATTGTATTAAAACTACATTTTTGTTGTTACATTGAGCCAACTAGACTGTACCTTATCTGTAATAATCTTTACATTTAAAACCTATATTATAAATACGGGCTGAATTGTTTCTGCAATTTAGAAAACTTTGTAAACTGGAGAACTTGTACAGTTTGTATCTCATGTAACAAATACACTGTGGAAACAATGTACAGCCAAAGGACTCCTTTTCTACAGTAATACCTGTACGAGCAAAAATACTCCTGCTTTTCTCATGAGTGCTGTGTTTTTGTATTTTGCAGGTGAGCTATCACTTGAGAATGAAACCTGAATGTTTAAAAAAATCGCTCCTTCCTTAATGTAACTGAGGAAAGACTATGACAGTCTTCAGAAGCAAGTACCATTTCAATTCTTGTATACAGTGACCAAACCTCGTAGCTAGAGCTGGAAATCGGTGATATTAGAATTTTAATAATTTGATACATCCTGAAAGAGTTATGTAATTAATAGCTTATTTTAAAAGGTAATATAAATAATTCAGCACAGCTCGTAGGAAATGTGTGTGTGTGTTACAGAAAGCAAGCGTGTTAGTGAGCAGTGGACAAGTCTACATTGGCTTTGTCGGAACCGTAATGGAAGGAACCCCTCCCCTCAGTAAATCCGTTGTGTGTGCTGTTTTGCTGTCCAACATCCATCCTGTGTGGCAGTCACTCGAGTTAATTCACAATTAAATACTTTGATACAGGTCTCTAAACATCTGCCATGTTCCACTTTTGATTTTCTATATGGAAGGTTTGTAAGTAATACTTTTTGTATTCTGTGTTTAAGCACTTCCTGAATTTTACGGAAATTATTCTGTTGATCTGCAGTCATGAAAATCAGGGTTATTAACCCAACCTGCTTCTCCAAAAGGGCTACTGTGAAAAGAAATTATAGGGCCTATGACATGGGTGATTGTACTTTCTGTACTCAGGTTCCAGTTTGAAGTAACAGTCAAGGTTTGCTCAATGCCAAGTCAGTGAACCTTTTAAACACATTTCAGTGGTCAGGCGGGTTTTGTTTTGGGTGGTGGTGTGGGGATTTTTTTGTTTTCTTTCTTTGTTTTTTCTTTGGCTAGAGGGATCTTCTACCCCTGTCTTAAATATACAAGAAATAAAAATTTCAGATTCTGGCGATGCATCTCAAGGGGTTTTTGTTTAAGGCTTGAGCTCTTCATTCCGTACTTCTGGGAGGCAGATGGGGGAATAGCCCTTTGCATGGTGTGATGTACTTTCAGTTGAAAATAAAGTGCTGAACCTGCTCGGAGTTAGATACCATACTAATACCACACAATGAGTATGAACTTGTACCAGAATTCCAAGAATAGCAGTCTTCAGTAAGTACTGCATTTAAGCACCACAATTTTTTCTTTGTCTTAAAATGTAATTTCACCCCAAATTAGGTGTTAACTTGATTCTTCTAATGGAAGCAACATTTATGGGTTCTAATAAATTAAGTTGTTTAAAGTGTGTGAGGCTTCTGGCTTTTTTTGACTTTCAAAAACTGGATTAAGTTAGGGCCTCGGGGAAGTCAGGGTATTTTGACACACCAGCAGTGGCTGCAGCTGCTTTGCAAAGGCCGGCTCCTGGGCAGGGAGGGAGAAGGAACTCGCCGTGTGCCTTCCAAGCGTGATTCTGCCCCGCGCCGGGCATGGCCAGCGCATCCTCCCTAGAGAGGCCCGAGCCCGAAGTCTGCTTCAACCTCTGTGCCTGGTGGGAATGTGCGTAGCAACACAGGCAACAAATTCTGAGCGGCTTTGACGAGTCGGTAAGAACAGCTGGGCCATACCCTGCCCGCTGCAGAAAGCCTTCCTCGGGCCTGTCGTCGTCTTACCTCTGGCCCGGCCGGGCATGGCCAGCGCATCCTCCCTAGAGAGGCCCGAGCCCGAAGTCTGCTTCAACCTCTGTGCCTGGTGGGAATGTGCGTAGCAACACAGGCAACAAATTCTGAGCGGCTTTGACGAGTCGGTAAGAACAGCTGGGCCATACCCTGCCCGCTGCAGAAAGCCTTCCTCGGGCCTGTCGTCGTCTTACCTCTGGCCCGGCCGAGGAGCCGCTTTGGCCAGCCCCAAGGGCCGCCGTCAGGAGCCGCTGCTTCTGCCCCTTGAAGCCTGGGAGACTTTGGGTCAGACAACTTAGAGAGAAGGTGCACAAGGGGACGGCTGCCAAGGAGCTGCCCTGTGAGAAACACACACAGGTCAGCAACTTTCTGTGGTTATGAAGCACGTGAACGTGGTTTCCAGTGCAGAGCGCGTGCTGATGGTCGCACCCCGATCAGTTTTCAATGGATCTGGTGACTGTACCCTGCCTCAGCCTGGCGTCACCTGCCTTTCCCAGTAACCTCAGGGGGAGACACAATCAGATTTTATTTCCGCTTCTTGTCTTCTGGGATAATAAAGCATTTCATGGTATTTGAATCTGTATGTTTGGTGATTTTGAAAACAACAGACCAAAAACCCCCCTTCTGTATCAAAAACAGAACGCTCTGGTGGTGCTCAGGAACTGGTTTAGTACATTTACCGTCTTGAGTGAGACGGTCAACGTTGCGAAGGATTCCTTAATGGGTTTCTGGTCACTCTGATTTCCCCTGAACCTGGTTACCTCTGTATATGACACAGAATCACACTGTCTGCCATTTCTAGACAAAATCTTTAGAGAACTGATGTTGGGAAACAGGTGAATTCTGTAATTATAGTCTTGCCATAACTATTACATGCACAATCAATTTCTTATTACACATAACTTGTCTTGTATGTCTGACTTTAGAATAGCCCCATCTTAAGCTTCTTTAGGCCTAATGATAGTAAAGAATTAATATTCATCCCAGTTTTCAATGCCATGCTAAGCCGGCCCCCTTTGCCGTGTTGGTGACCTCACTGCTGCTGTGAATTGGGCTGGGGGACAGCAGAGAGAGCAGACGACGCGCACCCGCCTCGCCACTGTCTGCACCCCGTCTGAGCAGGGCTTGGTTAGTTTATGAGATGGCAGCGACTGCGCCTCTGCAGCAAACACCTCGGCATGTGACTACTGCAGGGGCTGACGGGTAGCACAGGTAAAAACTCCGCCTTTCCCCAGGAAACATCCCCAAGTCTTGCACCCACCTTGCGTACAGGTTAAACTTGGTTAGGCAAGATGAGAGAAATCAATGTTTTTCAGACTATTCAAAGAAGATGGCAAAATGGCACGGTACCAGCCCAGGCGGACAACTGGTCTCAAGCAGCACACTTCCTTGTGTTTTTCTGTTCTGTTCCTTGAGAAATCGATACTCACAGTTCTACAGCTTATTTCATAATCACCCAAGGAAGGGGGAAATACAGAGTTAAGACAGAGAGACACGAGCATCTGCCTCGGAAGAAAATTTCCTCTCTGGTTTGGTTGGTGCCTCCCTGGCAGACGGTGCCACGCCGCTGCTGATGCACCCACAACTCAAGTCTTGACAACAGGCAAATGCTCCCACCTCCCTTTCTTTAAAAAGTGCGGGGAAGACACAGCGAGCTGTACGTGCGAGCTGCAGGCTCCATTTGCCTTGATAGTTTGGGAAAATATTTGGCTTAAGTATAGCCCATATAGAAACACAGTTTGATCTTAGTGGGTATCCTTTTAAGGAATCTAATTTAGGTCACTAAGCACTTTACCCTTCATTATTGAGTGATCCAATGCTTAAAGAATTTTATTTCTAAGGGGAATTGTTCTGTCAAACAAATTCCTCTTTAGCGCAAAAAAAAAAAAAAAAAAGAAAAAAAAAGTCTGTGTACTTTTGGGAAACTGCCAATGGTTTTTAGAGCAATGTTCCTTGCTTTTTTTGTTGGTAGGTGGCTTCGCTACAGCTGTTTTCGACCCATCTCCCCTCGCATACACACGTGCCTGCTACTGCCTCCGCCACCCCAGCAGCCAGTCCTGTACCACCACCTTGTTCCCGTTTCTCCTCATTTTTCCTCTTCGCCCTCCTCCTCCTCACACCAGGCCACAGTCGCTCCTGGACTGTTCATACTGGGTTCTTCCCTCGCAGCCCTGCCCTGCAGAACGCTGCCGCTCTGGCCGCGGTGCCTAACGGAAACAGAATCACTTCAGCTGGAAAAGACCTTCAAGATTACCGAGTCCCTCTGTTAACCTGTCACTGCCAAGGCCACCCCCAGCCCACGTCCCTGAGCGCCACGTCTACACGGCTTTTCCATCCCCCCAGGGCCGGTGACTCCCCCCTGCCCTGGGCAGCCTGTCCCAGCCCTGACAGCCCTTGGGGGAAGAAACGTTCCCCGATACCCAACCGAAACCTGCCCTGGCGCAGCTCGAGGCCATTTCCTAGGAAGCACCAAGTCCCGCTAGTTTAATCCTTTTTTTTTTTTTTTTTTTAATGCTGTAGCAACACTGAACGGGGGTAACTGGCTGAAATTAGGCTACTCATAAAGCAAATGTCCCCAAAGGCAAACAAAGTAGCCCAAAGAAGCAAACGGGGCTTGCTTCATCTTCTCGTGCTGCTAAAGATTACAAACTCACAGATCATCAGTTCTGTATCTCATGAGCCACTTTATATCCTTCAAAAAAGCATAGTTTGCCAAATAGCTGAAATAACGTAGTTCTCATTCAATAAACATTTCACCTTTTTTGAGGAAGAAGTGATAAAACCGTGATCGCTTTCAAGGACGTAGAAGAGCATGTGCTGAACAGAATTCAAAAAAAGGCATGTTTTTCTAATAGAGTTCTATCAAACACTATCTCACTTTTTAAAAACATCAATTTAAAGTATTGATCACTGAGCTACCCATTCACACGGCTATACCTAATATACCAAATATATATACCAAAAGGCAGGTTCTGCTCAGCGCCACTATCAATGTTTATGAGTAAAAATAAGAATGACTAACCTATCTTGAATTTGTTTTTTAAAATGTAATTTTGAAATCCCTATGCCATTTTTGCTGAGCCCATACCCGTTTCCATGGAAACGGCAGCATACAAACCGTTGACATATTTCAGAGAGAGTGCTACTCAAACATCTGCTTCCCTGAAACCACCAGCTAGACTTCAAAACAAAACCAGCTCTCACGTTTGGTGGAACTGCTTTACAAGAAAATCAAACAAAGCATCTTTAATTGACGGCCCAGCCCAGGCCTTTTTAAACGACACATCCAGACGGCTGACGCACCTCGCCGCTCACTGAATTCCTGGTTTAAGGCTCAATGATAACTTCTAACCCCCATTTAAGGAGCAGCCTCCTGAAAAACACGGCTAACGGGACCAACAGACCTTTTTGTGTCTTTTCATACAGACTTTCAAAAGCTTCACTTCACCTTCCAGTTCAGCGCTGCTCAACGGTGTCACTGCGAGAGAGCCTGTAAGTGCCGTAAAGATGAGCGCCTGCTTCTCACCAAAGCCTAACTTCTAGCCACGGCGGCATGAAAAAGCCAGTACTTTAAACAGACTTCAGGCTTGATTTACTTATCAGCGATCACTTTAGCCAGCCAGGCACACTGCCCTTCTAGAAGCCACGTTAGCTGAATTTTAATACAATTCTTTAAACTGGAAGACAAAAAGAAGGAAAAAAAGCATCAGCCCACAAAAGGGGTAAAGCATACTTTATCTTGACTGTACCAGAAAACTAAAATTATTTCAGTTATTCCATTTTCTTGTAGAATGATTTCTGATCAGTCTTCTACACTTACTTTTGAAGTCCATAAAGAAAAGCAGCTCCATCCCAACACGTCCCTGCAAACACACACCAAACTGGGTTAAATATATTTATTGAAAAACAGGCTTCCTACTGACTTGAGATTAAAGGGAAAAAAGAAAAAACACTATTCAAAAGCAACATGAAAAATCTGTTTACTTTCCATGTTTCTCCTCAATCTACACCTGAGCAACCTGTACTAACTTGTGAGACACCAGCAGCCAACAGCTTTGTTCCTTCTTAGAGACATTGCGTATTTTGAAAAGTGGAAAACATTTCATTTTTTCTAAGGTTGAAGAAAACAGTACATTTGGAGTAAAAAGGACCTTTGATGATAAACCTTGACTTCGCCCTCTGCCTCCAATTCCTCATCACTCCCCTCCCTTAAATCAGCTTCTCCCCTGCTAGAGGATGGCACGGCTAAAGCCACCAAACTCCCAGTAGCGCAATTAACTGCTCCCTCTTCTTCGTGCTCATCCAGTACAAGGGTCTTCAACTGAGCAGAAACCTCAGGGAGAAAAATTAAAGTAGCTTTTAAAAAAGTAAAGCTTGGAAATCTTCTCTGGCAAAAGGTACAGAAATTGGTGTTTTATGAAAACATTAAACAGCATATGACACGTCCTTTTTGACCCAATTTCAGTGTTAAGAACCCTGGCTGTTGGCATTATTGTAATGGAAAGGTCATATACATCTTGCTTTGTGCGTTCTCACCTCCTCCTCTCTGGCACGTCGCTGGGATACGGAGCTCTGTATGCAATGACAAGAGAGGGGTAACTCCCCAGCACGCAGAATTTCATCTGCTAAAATCTTCACAGAAAACTTAGGAAATTGGACAAGAGAGGACAAATTATCTTGGGCTGTGTCTAGCAGACATTTCTTCAAAAGTTAAATATAATTCCCACTTAGAGCTGCGATTAAGTACACAGGAAGGACACTTGCAGCAAGAGGCTCACTTTCTGAGTATCTAAAAAAATACTTTTAAACCATAAGGAACATGTCACATGACAAATTTTCCTTTTGTATTTCCACTTTTGTAAGTAACTGCCATGGCATCTGAATCACTGTCAGGGCTAGCACTGACTACTCATAGTTTGAATTATCAAAATCATTTTACAATGCAAAAGTTTTATTAAGGGGTAACCCAAAGACTTTACTCTCCATTTTCCCCCTACACTTAATTTTTCAAACTACTGATCAAAATCAGACTGAAAGTTGTAATAAAATGGAAACCTAGTTATCTGGAGAACAGAAGAGGGACACACACGCAGTAACCATTCACAGCACTAACCCAATTTCTGGTACAAAGGCTTTGATTCATACTACTCGACTTTAGGCACTTAGCAAGGATAATTTGTGAAGCGTCTAATTGTTCTGGGTTTCTTATTACAGCTTACGGAAAGGAACAGGCTCCTTCAAGCGGAGACTCAACTCTCGCCCGTTCTCCATGGCATACGGAGCGAGGGACTCCCGATTTAGACGTCCATGCTACGTGCCCGCAGCGAGGCGCGGTGAATCTGGGAAGGGAGGGATCGAACCCATTCTGATCTCCCTTTAGCGAGCACATTTTGCTGGGCCCAGCTTCTGATATCCCAGTAAGGGCACCCAGCAAACAAATTTCCATCAAAGAAATGTATACATCCTTCAAAAAGAGAGGCCCATTTACTTGCTGAACACGCACACATATCTGCAAGTTTTCCATGTAGTTCAACCCTCTTCTACCCCCTCCCTTGCCATTTCAAAAGCCAAGTACAGTAAGTACCGCTGTGAGCGCCGGGACCCCGTGGGCCGAGCAGGCACCTGCTGCACCTCTGTGCGGCTGCTGCCGGTCTGACGCCCACCAAGCAGCATCAGGGTGGGTGCGAGCAGCATTCCAACACCTGCCATAATTCGCCCTCTCTCTCTCTCCAAACTTACTAGCACTGTGAAAGCTGCGCGGGTTAAGACGACAACTGCTACCCACAGCAGCGGGTGTGAGGGTACGGGGGCAGCTGGCTGAAGAGCAGGCACTCGGGTGTCTTCCTTCGCTAGGGACGAGGTGCAAAGCCCAGACGTTGGCACCCAGTACAATAACGGGGTAATTAAAAATATAATACAGACTGCGGCAGCAGGGTTATTAGAAGAATTGCTTTGAATATGTTATGACTTACCTGCATCCATCTAAACACGGTGATCCCTACCAATTTTTTAATTAAAGAGTAACAACACTTTACAGCTTCAAAGCACAGTGCAGATATCAGCTAATTAACGTCTAACAACTGTGGGAGGAAGTTCGGGAAAATACTGAATTCCTCAAACACTGAGAGCTGATATCATATCAAAGACCAAGAAAATTCTTGCTATTGTCCCATTTCCTAAAGATTTTAAATGCAAACTTACAAGAGAACAAAACACCTATACACTTTGCATAAATAACCAAACTTTAAAGCCCCTAATTATAAAAGGCTATACTTTAAAGCACACACAAGTCCATGTAAATGAGTGCTGTGATGCCAAAAATATTTTGCCCAAGGTTAAACTGAGAAAATACGTATTCCTAAGTCATTTTTGATCAGTGAGTGATTGCAGTACTTTGTTTTTATGCCCAGCCCTGAAGAGAAATCTGACGTGAAGAGACATTAGCATACAAATGGGATATGAACTTTCAAAGCTTATGCAACTGTTACTCCATTACAGACAGCTCAAATCAATTAGGTTGTTAAAAATCAGAGAATAAATCTTTGTTTCACTTTAAAATGTGAGTACTCCCTTATACCTCAGAGACATACATGGAATTCGAAGCTAGTAAAAATTTAGCTTGTTGAGGAGAGGGAAAAAACCAACCAGAATCCACTTAATGTTCTCTCTGCCACTCTTTTTTTCCTCCCTCCCCTCCCTTCAGTGTTCCTTTCTCTCTCTCCCCCGCAAAAAGGGATGGAGAGAAGGACACAGTTTTCCTCTTAAGATGATTTGATTCTATCTTCAAATCTAGTAGGTGTGACGTTAGAGGGGTGTTTATCCCGCTTACTGGGAAAAACCTCAGCAGAGCCACGACTACATAAATTCCAAGCACCTCCGTAACGAACAGAAGGGAAACAATTAACAGTAAGCTGAAGACTTTGCTGCCAAGACTGAAGGATGATTTCGACAAATCTGAGAAATGCAGGCACCTACAACGAACAGCCAAAGAAATAACACAATTTATTCTGCTTAGTCCCAACAGTCCAGTGATGTGGGTTTTCAGTAAAGGGGCTTTGCCAAAGCTTTCACAAAGTCCCATGGATCCCACAAAAGCTAAGACGAACTGCTGAAACTATCTTAGATTAAACCTGAGGAAAACCAAACAAAGTGATGGGCAGTATCTCACCAAAAGGTAAAAAAGGGCTCTATATGAAACAAATTAAAAATAACCACATTACCCAGAATTTTAATAGCCACAAAGAGCATTCTGCTTAAAGTACTCTGAAGACTGAAGTGACGAGATGAAAACAGATACTAAATAACTAATGGTGTATATATTTTATTAAATGTTATCATTTTACATTTGCATATAAACAAAAACATAAAAGGCGAAAAATCCAAAGCCTGCAGAACAAAAGATCTCTTGTAAGCAAGTATTTTGAAACAGAACATTAGATGTTTTCTGTGTCATGCACTTCTGCTTAACGTCGATACGTGCAGCAGACCCTCTGTAGACAATTTTTGAAACCTCCATTATAATATGCTACATTAAATCTCCCCTCTCCATTCCCAATTCAATATATGACCTGCCAGAGGCCAAACCAACACTAAAAGAGGAAGAGGAGGCAGGTCTTTCTCTGTCGCTTTATGGTACATCCACTAATCACGCACTTCTCTGCACACATAACCACTTACTACTCACTTCACTCTCTCATGGGTTTGCCTGAACAAACACACCTGTGGCGTGTACTTGTGGTGCGTGGAGAACTCGCCTCTGCTCCAAGACCACTCCTTCCCAAACATCTTACAGCAACTGAGCAATTTACACACTTGCACATACCACAACACAGCACAGCAACTTCCATACACCGCAAGAAAAGCCCCAATTTTATTTGAACTCATGACATTTTATTACCCTAAAACTGGGTTTTTCAGGCAGGAATAAAAGTTACAGTAATAATAGTTTCAGGTAACTAATAACATGGTTAGTACAAGCAGTCCATTATTAAGCTTGCTCAAAACATGGTGCGCGTTATCAACGTCGGTTGTGCATCCTCAAAACAGTGAATCGACAAAGCTGATGAACAGCTGCCAAAACGTTCTTACATGTTCCCAAGGCAAAGCACTATATGTAATGGAGCGTATAAAACGTTTTCTTCTATATATTTAATACCACTGTTTTGTTTGCATATTGGAGAAAAGCTGGATCCAAAACTGCTATTTTACTTGAAGCAAGGTTTTTGAGGTCCTGAGTTCTTAGCTGAATGCATTTCACCATTCAAGACCAGCCTCTGCAGAAATTCTGTACCTGACACCTATCTGCTTTATCCGTATTACGGAGAAGTTCAGCATGCTGTAAATCTAGCTGTCAACAGCAATCCTCGTTTCAGGGTATACACAGACATTAAAGTAACCTGGGACCCAAGTATGTTAATTTTAAGTTAAACTTCATGTAACCTGGGACCCTTCGAGGGGAAAGAACAGAGTATTTAAAAGGACCAAAAATCTCACTGCAATAAACTGGAAGATGTGAGATCGGGTGCTTTCTATTATTGTGGAGAAACAGCACACTCTTCTGCAGTAGCTAGAGCTTTCTAGCTGATTCCAGGACTAAGGAGACTGCATTTCTCTAGTACAGCACTGGTTTAAAAAAAAACAACCAACCAACCCCCAAAAAACAACTGGGTGCAGATGTACCTATTTACTAAAATACAGGGGGATTTTCAAGCCAGACAGACACAGGGTAATAAGATTTATGCAAGAACATCATGCCAATATAGAAACCAAAATACTCTAATTCCTCAACCTATACCAAACTCTCCCCACGTAGCCACAGCAGGACTGCTGGTATGGACACCCTATGGTTGAACTCCCTGAACCCAGACTCGATCACTTGTGGACGTGCATTTCTGTCCCCAGAAGACTGTTTTACAACAGTCTTCAATGATGCACTGTGCTAGATCAAACACACGTGACGGTTCATCGAAATTTGTGCTCACCTTTGCTTCTGTAGGGGGATCAGTACCACATGAATTCTGACTCCTGTCAGCTGAAGCGTAAGCGGCTAGAACAGCAAGTCTATAGCTGCTCCTGGACAGATTGCAGCACAGACGCCCAGGCGCGAAGGAGCCAGCACAGCCTGGTAGCTGCTTCTCTTTTAAGTCAAGTGCATGGTTCTGTTTACCTATTAAACAAAAGTTATTCCCTTCAGATAAGCAAAAGAAAGAACGAATAGTAGAAATAGGTAATTTTAAAAATATAAACCCAAAGAAGAATTGTTTTGTTTATACTACAACTCTCAGTCATGTCAGAGTTGTTTTCATTTTGGCAAAATAAACCGGACTGAAGTGCTGTACTCAGAGTACCAAGCAGTGTATGCAAGAAGGATGCTGAAATACTACAGAGAACTTAAGGAAGACACACGTACACAAATTATCCAGGGAATTAAACCCTTTCCCCCTGAAAAAGCAAAGCCCACAAGGCAAGATTTAGGATTTTAGCTTATGAAACAGAATTCTGAAGGATGATCAGGTCCCTACATGTGGGTCCTGACACATGGCAGAGGAACTCCAGCGGTGATTGACATTTGAATCTTGCCGAGAAGCACTAGATGCAATGGCTGGAAGTTAAACTCAAACCTGAAACAAGATACAACCCCTAACTGCAGATATTTGAAACATTACCCAGAGAAGCTGGTGGACTCACCAATACTTAATCTCTGCAACCAACAGGGAAGGCACTCTAAAGCACGCCACTTTAAATGGGCACATAAACACAAAGCTAATGGATCAGCAAGACTTAGGAAAAAAGAGAGTTGGGAGGAAATAATTAAAAATGAAGAATGGTCTTTCAAATGAACATTCAGAGTGTAACATTTCAAAAAATGTGCAACATTTTGGCAAGTATACTTTTTTTTTCTTTAGTTTCTCTGTAAAATGAAGAAAACAAGTACCTAGAATATCTCAGTCCGACAGAGTGCCCAAAATCCACTGTCAGGGTGTCGTGGTTTAACCCCAGCTGGCAACTCGGCATCAAACAGCTGCTCGCTCACGCTCCCCCAGTGGGATGGGGGAGACTTGGAAGGGCAAAAGTGAGAAAACTCGTGGGTTGAGATAAAGACAGTTTAACAGGTAACGCAGAAGCCGTGCACACAAGCGAATCAGAACACGGAACTCCTTCACTCCTTCCCATCGCAGGCAGGTGCTCAGCCATCTCCAGGACAGCAGGGCTCCGTCACGTGGCACGGTGACTTGGGAAGACAACCGCCGTCACTCCGAACTTCCCCCTTTCCTCCTCCTTCCCCGCCTTCCCACGCTGGGCATGACACCGCACGGTGTGGAATACCCCATGGGTCAGTCGGGGTCAGCTGTCCCGGCTGTGACCCCCCCCCAGCTCCTTGTGCCCCCCAGCCTCCTCGCTGGTGGGGTGAGGAGCGGAGAAGGCCTTGGCTCCGTGTCAGCCCTTCTCGGCAGCGACGAAAACACCCCTGTGTCATCAACACTGTTCCCAGCACAAATCCAAACCACGGCCCCGCAGCAGCTACCCTGAAGAAAACTCACTCCGTCCCAGACAAAACTAGCACATGGGAAAAACCTACTGCTGCCAATCCATAAGCCTTTTCTTTGACCCAAATACACACTTAAAGCTTCTAATGCTTCATGGGTGCACTGGCAGACACGGCATTATTTAGCGTTTTTACATTTTTACACACATGCAGAGCTAATGCTCTTTTCATGGTATACATGGTAATGTGGGGAACAGGTTACAGCAGGCAGACCTTTGAACTTTTGCCTTCACAGCAATGGCAGTTAGCAGCAGGACTTTACAGATCCCCACCTGACATGCGGCAAAGCTCCCAGCCCCGCCGGGCCAGTACCCTCTCCCTGGCACTGCTCAGAACCAGGCAGCTCGAGGACAGCACAAGACCACTGCGGAAGACATGTTTTAATATTCTGTAGCACAGAAAAGTACAGTTCCCATTCCCATAAAGATTAGTTTGAACCCTGAGTCATATGCTTTAATCTCTCTTCTAAGTGTTTTTCTGGCTTTTGTTATAAAGGCACTAGACTGTTTTGGTATTCATAAAGTATCTGCTTACTTTGAATCTTGCTGAATGATTTCCTCTGGCTGCTAGTTTCATTCTAATTACATGGTTTGAAAAAGTATTTCCACCTACCATTTTTCAAAACTCCCACTTTCTAAGTATCAGCGAACGTCCTTTTGGGCTTGTACTATGAGACATCACAAAGTTATCTTGCCATACTAGTTCGCCTTAATGGACTGACAAGCAATCCTAATTAAGTTTTAACATGTCCAAGCTAACCTTTTTCACAGCTGATCATACAAAAAAATATTCAAGTGCTACAGTTAATGCGTGTGTTTAGAAATACTTTAATGCTCTAAAGGAATAAGGCCACCTGTTCTGAAAGAGGGCTACGCTGTTTCCACTGCCTTTTTATTACCTCTTAAGAAACAATGGTGAAATTAGCTTTATAATGCCTTCTGCTAAAGAATACTAGAGTGCTGTGATAGAACTCTAAACCAAATCTGGGCTTCACAGCAGCAGATGTGATTCAGTTTAACTAGCCAATAAATATTTTAAGTGACTAGAGACCAGGGACTTTTATCATATGATTCAGGTTTAAAAGCTAAGAAGGGAGTCAACAGGTACTAGAAAAATAAACCACACGGTTTCTGTCTACTGATAAATTAGAGAACATGGATACAAGCTACTTTTGTAAAAACGTTCCATTTTGAGCAGTACCTTAAGAAATTATCTTAATGTCATAATGCGCATTAACCTGAGAACCGAACATTTCTGTTTTAAAAGCAAGTTAAAAAACCAGATATACAAGTTCAGTAGGATGCAAATTACAAATCTAACCTCGCTACGTCCTCTTATACTTCACGGCAAGAGATGGTCAAGCTGCTTCATTAAGTCATTCAAACACTAAAGCATGCAGCATCCTCAACATTTCACAC
>JMFS01124324.1:0-19775 GCA_000699545.1 Podiceps cristatus | reverse complement strand
CCGCCCCCCCGGTCGCTACTGGCGACATGGCTGCGTGCGGGTTGTAGTGCTCCTTTCCTCCCTGCGCTGGTGGCACCGGCGTGGCAGGAATCGCTGCTGGGGCTGAGGGCTGGTACCTCGTAGCGTTTCCTTTTTTGGGTCTGAAAAGTCGAGTTTTAACGTGCTGTAAAACGAAGCTGCGCAACGGAAACCCCTCAGTACCCTTCTGTCTGTGCTGCATGCAGCCAGAAGGCACCGTGTTTTCATTGGGAGCCACATTTTCTTAAGTCATGCTAACACAGGTGACAGACGTGTCATATCCTCTCAAGCATAAACTCTTTTGTGGTGGTACGGCTTTTACATAGTGATATTAAACTAACTACAATGATACTCTGAACTGGCATTACTTATCCTGGACAGTTATAGGATGTGGCCAAGACTGTATGGGAGGTGTTAAGTGAATTAAGAGCTTAATTCTTTTACACTTGAAATCTAGACACTGTAAGAAAAAGCATTCCAGTGTGGTTTGAAAGTCGAACAAAAAAGCCAAGAACTTGTGGTCAGGCTGACTCTAGGCTCTAACCTGAAAGAGTTCAATGTTTTGGGTAACTGACAAAAAAAAATCTCTCTTTCCACAGGACTACAAGGGCCAAAAATTAGCAGAACAGATTTTTCAAGGAATTATTCTTGTCTCTGCAGTAAGTATACTAGAACTAGTGGTGATAACAGAAAGGACTTTATTCTGTTTTCTGATCTGACGCACAGAGGGTTTTTTCTGATTGTTTGGCTTAATTGGGTCACTCAAAGCTTTAGGCAAAATCAGAGGGGCTGTCATGGATTAAGATTTCTTTCACTTTTACTTTCAGTATTGGCCTACAGTTTTGAAAACAAGGTTAGAAAGACGTATGAACTGTACTTTTGAAAAACCTGTATTTTTCTACTTAATGTCTCCCTCCCTTTCCCCCAAGTTAGTATCATGGCATGGGAAATATTTTTGTTTGTTTAAAGTTTCATTTCCCCCCCTCCCCAGATAATTGGTTTCATCTATGGATACATCACTGAACAGTTCGGATGGACTGTCTACATAGTTATGGCTGGATTTGCTTTATCATGTTTGGTAAGAATATTTTTTTTCCCCAAACCAGAAAATACATGCACTTTTTAACCTGAAATAATCATTAAGGGGCTGTTTTGTAATTTAGATTGTTAATACATATCTGTACTTAATTTGATCTGTAGAAAGTGCTTTACAAGCCAGTAAGTGCCTTTTCTCATATTCTAGTAAGATTTTAGAGAACACTGCAGTTTAATACTGCCTTTTGAATTAGTTTTTCTTTCCAAGTGAGTGTTACTTTTTAAGTCAAGCTGATAGCACTGATAACAGAAAAGACAGTAAGGCTTTCTCTGGAGCAGTAGCTTGTCATGAGAATTTTGCAGCTGGTCCGTGCCAACCAAGGAGAGAGGCTAGGACACAAAGTATAGAATTACAAGAGTAATTCCTTATTCATGCACACGAGGTGCCCCCTTCCAGTTGGGGCATACTGAATGTGGTTGTACACATGGTTCTGACCCCTTTTGAGTGTTCAGATACAACATGATTTGACCAATCACTACTTAACGCACATATACTGCTGTTTTGAAAAGCCACTATAGTTCTATGGCGTCATCATCCAGCTGCTTCTTTCTTGATCTAAAAGTCCCCAGAGCTGGTCTTGCTACAGTTCCTTATCTATGATACCACACACTGGGAGGGTTTTACAGAGGCGTCACAGGGGCTGGGGTGCTGGTGTTACTTCAGTAGTCCAAGGGTATCCTTTTTTTATTCTCCGGGCAGGTGCTCTCCTCCTTGCAATGAGCTGGGGTCCTTTAGTCATGCTTACAGTATACACTGTAGACTATCTCTCTCGTATGAAATTGTAGGAACTTTCTTAATACAAGAGTTAGGGAATGAGATTTTCCTAACAAGCTGTTCAAAACACGTATGTAGTATCTTCATTTACATGTTCTGACTTCATTCCTTTTCTCCAAGCTAACACTCCCTCCGTGGCCTATGTACCGCCGCAATCCTCTGAAGTGGCTACCTGTCCAAGAGTCAGGAACAGAAGAAAAGAAGCCAGCAGACAGAAAGCCAAAGAGACATGCTAAAAGCTAAAAAAAAAAATGTGGTTCTTCATGCTGTTGCTTAAGTTTTGTTAAATGCATTTCCATTGGGAGACACTTCTTGGCTTAGTGTTTGGTTTTTTTTTCTTACTACTTCATATACTACCATGAGTATACCAAGATCTGCAGAGAGCATGAAGACTCTAAATTTTGACTTGAGTTTCAGTGAAGTGACTGGGAAGGCAAGTACGGTGGGATTAACTTCAGAAGGCTACTGGAAGTCACATGTCACTCAATTATTTTAGTAAAAAGGAACACAGCAAATCAAAGCAAGTCTAGTTAAGCTGTTGCCATAACCTAAAAGATAGGCAATATACAGCTGGATGACTTCCAAAATGTTTCTAACCACATGTAAAACAAGTTATCACTAGTGTCAGGTTGTAACAAGTACTGTAAAACGGTACATACCCCACTGTTCTGAAAAATGCAAAGAATGGTAAAGTGTTCTAGGATATGAGACTGCAGAGTGGCGTTTTTTGTTTAAAATAAATTTGCCTGAGTAGAGAAAGTAACATCTTGACTCTGCATAACACAATAGCTCTTGAAGCCTTGTAACCTGAGCATATAGTATGCGAGAGGCAGCAGGATCCACAGGTATAGCACTTTTTTACTACTGTCATGTTAGTCTCCCTCATAGGTGCTGGAGGTTACAGTATTTAAGCTAGAGGCAGGTTGTGCATTTAAAATTTTATTTTACAAATTCAGTTCCCTTTTGACATCTTTATCCTTAAAAAGAACACGTGCTTTTTCTGTAGTGATGGTACATGACAGAAAGGAAAAAGCCAAGATGCCCATTTCTCTAAGTGACCCTGGTCTTGGGCACTTTCATTCCTAACGGAATTAATATTTGTAAGGCAAAGGGATTTCTCCAGCTGGGACCGTGGTAACCATGGTTGTGTTCCTTTCAAACATTTTCAGACTTACTTTACCTAGTTACCAAATACTATCCACCACCTTGGTGACTGCCTTAGTAGTAAGACACAAAAGCAAAGGCTCAGCTTAAAAGCAGTACAGCCACCCCTTTTAGCACTTTTAACTTGGCAATTTACAGAACATGGAGGAGGGCTTTTGGTACTACAAAAATTAGTCATTGTTTCTGCCTGTTCAATTTTTACAACTATTTGATATAACAGCTTATAACCTAACACACCAGAGCCTTGGCCTAGATTTTGTTACAAAACGCCTTTTGCTATGACAAATTCAAATCAAAACATCATTTTTTTTATATGCCTTTTTATACAAAACTTGGTATCCATCCCTCTTCGCATCTATAAAAAGCAAGTTTTAAAAGTTTCATTAATAAAAACTAAACTAAACAGTTTCTGAGAAAGTGATAGCCTGGTTCACATTTTAATATGAAAAATATTACTACAAACTATAAGGTTTTTTGCAAGTTCACCTCCTTATTCCAGCAAAGAAGGTCAATGGATGAACGTGCTTTGTAAGCTGGTCCAATCTATCAAATGAGCTATAAAACAGTCCTTTTCTCTAAGGAAAAAGTTCTGGTCAGAACTTCACATTTTCTTCAAGAAATTTCAGATGGCGTGCCTTCGCACTGTAACTTGCATACTTGTCTCCCATATGCTCCCGCAACTGCAGCTATTTAGAACACACAAAAAAAACCAGCACAAAATTTATTGACATTGAAAAAAGCAGGAACGACCAAAATATTAAAAAAACCCCAACCCACACCAAATCAATCAATCAAACAAATAAACAAAACAAAACACCACTACCAACAATTTAAAATAGAAATCAGATTTTCACAGGTTATACTTACCTATGCAGTATTTTATTTGTAACCAAGGTTTGAATCAAATGAGCTGGAAGTATTGCTCACTTGCCTCTATTAGGAATAGATGTTGAACTGTGTCTCATTTTGGACATAAGGGGCATTAGGCAAAGTAACGTGAAGGGAAAAAATTACAGTTCAAAATAAATTATTAGTGGAGAAATACCAGAGAGTAAAATTATTCACATCCCTTGCATCTTCCACAAACCCAGGATCATAGTACAATTCTAAAGCTCCTATGCTTTCTGAAGAATTTGTGGCTGAACATAGTCCACATTCAGAATCAAACTTTTTTAAGATTGAAAATGACAATACACTTTAGGCCCTTGCCTGCCAATGAGTACATAAACACTTTGGGAATCAAGGTTTGCACTACTTCAACATCTAAATGGGAGAAGAGTAAAGACCCTGCTTATTCATGTAGGTTTATAAAGAAATTAAACAATTTTCACATGAAAGACACTCACCTCTCTTTTCACTTCGTCGTCTTCTTCCATGATGCTGTACACCTTCTCAAGAAGTTTCACTCCCAATCCTTGCACCACATCGGATCTCAGGATTTCAACCATTCTCCTGATCTTGTCAGGAACTGATAACATATCTATTTGAAAAAAAAAAAAAAAAAAAATCAATGCAGTAAAAATTCCTTTCAGTATAGTCAATTTTTATACCCTATGCAGAAGAAGAATATGGGATGACATTGTAAGTATTACCACAGAGTTCCAGCTGACCATTTGCATGAAATAACTGTTTATCTGAACTGACCAGCTAGAACGGTCAACAAGCACAGTGAGTCAGAATTAATTGGCTGGTCACTCTTAAGACAGTGGACAGTACAAAGTCAGTGCAGACACAGTTTGCCCAATTAGGTCCCTGTGACTTCATTTCAGGTGGTTCCGGTATACTATATTACAAATGTTACTTGAATGAAAAGTACCATTCTCTAATCCTACACCACCGCCCAAATATTTTAATAATTCAATCACTTGTACAGTAAATGTTACAAAAAGTTTCATCACTGTAAAACATTAATGGCATCATTTCTGCCATCTGCCTGTTTGTCTTAACAGCCTTTGAATCTTGCTTCTCAGCTGAAGCTGCCAACAAGAGTCATTTTGTAAGGAGAGGCCTCCATTAGGAAGTGAACTGCAAACACCAGCTCACTCTTTTAATCACAGAAATCACCAATACTCCTGTCATGGGATGGATCAACCACCTGAAAATAAAATATCTGATCTAATTAAAATAACTTTCAGCTTAGAAATGCAGAAGCCCTGTCATCTCAAATGCTAGTAAGTAAATAGCTGGAGGATCTCACTATACAATACTTAAATCGGGGGGGGGGGAACACCACATTGAAATTTCTACCTTCGATATTCTGTCATACCTGTTTAGAGAAAAACTCTTTCAATGTATTTTACCTCAGTTATGCAGAATCAACTTACCAGAGTAAAATCCAGTGTTCTCCCACTGCTTTGCCTATCACCAGGCTAGATACAAGTAAAATCCTTATCACTTAAAACAATAAGCACAAGAAGGTCCAAGACTTCAAAAACCTATCCTCAGCTTTTTCACTTGTTGCACAGTAAGTGCAGTCATAGCAAATATGGGGTTTTTCCTTGCTTTCTGGAATACACATACATATTTAAGGTCTAAACCAGACCTTAAGTACGAAACATGGTTGATTCCTGCACCTGTATCTGTAGGAAAAATAAGCTTGACCAAACTCTGCAATGAGGATGAACTTCTATACCCATAAAAAATTCCACTGGGTTTAATGCTTTTTGTACAATTTCAGCTTTCTCCATAATTCACAAAGCTTTACAGCTATCAAATCATTTGAATGCCTTGAAAATCTTATTTCAAAATACTCCAACTGTTAATTTTTGGAAGCTTCTAAGTAGAAGTCATGTTTGGAAAAAACATATTGCAGACCATCTTTCTGTCTTTAATAATTACACATTCCTTTCATTGGCAAGTAAACCACAACTAGAGCAGTTTTGCATACAAGATTATCTAGAAAGATGTTTACTTCTGTAAGCATTGTTGAGACTTGAGAAGAAATAAGAGCGGACTGTCTTCTGTTGCCCGCTAACAGGTTTTCTTTGATATTAGCAGTTGACAACCATTCATTTAAAGCAGTAGCAGAGCAACAGACCTGAAGAAATCTCGTCAAATTTTAGTTCCTCTGATTCATCAGATGATTTTCCATGCAAATTCAAAGTGTCCCGATATTTTCTATGAAGTCTAAACTCTGGGGCTGGAGTCGAGGTTACACAGTATTCAGAATTCTCCTTAGAGTCCATTTTCAGTGTCCATGTCATTAGCTGCACCAAGTCACTCATTTCACTCGTACTGCTTTTTCTAGTAGGGGAGAAACATGATGTAATTCAGTCACCATTCAAGATGCAACTTCCACCTTGCATTCAGGGACTTTCAGTAAGTTTAGTGAGGTTCTGCTAAGCATTCCATGTTAAATTACTTCTCGTGGTGCAGTTTTATCAATAACAACAACATCAGTATTTCATCTAACAAAGGCTCAGAGCCTGTTCACCTAGCAACAGTTCACAATCCTATCAGCTACTGCTACCTGTGTAGCTGCACCTGTGGTAATGGAACAGATCGTATTTTTCGAAAAGTTGCTTACACTGACAAAATCAGAAAGAAATTCAGCCTCATTCACAGTGCAAAGAAGCACATCGGCACCTTTGAACTCACGCTTTTAATGCATCCTGACAGTGTATGTCCTTTGACTGACTGGTTTACTGGGAAGCTACAGCTGACAAAAAACAGAGGTACACAATCCCATGTCCCAGAAATTCAGCGTGGAAAGTTTATAGTGATGGAGGGACAACAAATAAATGGAGTTTGTTTTCTTTATGCATCACATACTTCTTCAATCAGTCACAATGTAGAGATAAAGGGTGAAAGCAATTCCTGCCATTGTTTTCTACCCCAAGTCAAGGTCCAATATAGCAGAGAAAACTCTTGCACAGTATTAAAAAAAATACTTACTTCTCCTTAGAATCACCATCAGACTTATCTGTAGAGCTTGTGGAAGAGCTTAACTCATCATCCGACAGGCACTGAGTTACTCTCTTTCTCTAAGTGAAGACAGAATAAGTAACAAAAATTCTAGGAGTCAAAACTAATTTATCAATATGGCATGAATTACTTTTCTTAGAAAAAACTCTTTCAACAAGCATATTTTTACAGACTCAGCTTGATAATATTTAAAAAGTGTAACCTTTGGTTTTAAATAAAAGCTAATAAACAGGACACACTTTATTAAATGCTTATTTGACTGGCATTACATCTCAGTCGTGCCGTTTTAACCACTATAAACGCTTCACCAAGTGCTTCTATTTAAACCAATTAAAACACATACGTTTATAATATAGTTGGCTAAAAACTGACAAATTCATTACCCTTAGGCCATCTATTGGTCTTTACTACACATTTTAAAATAACATTTAAATATATTTTTATCAGTTCCATTAAGTTCACAGCATTCCCTAAAATATATGGAGACTTGAACCACTTGTGTCTCTACAGTCCTATGTTCAGTGCATAGCATATATGCAAAACCATCACTAGCATATGCTCATAAAACTAGTGCGTACTAATCTCACATAGCCTCTCTCTGTGAATGCAGATGAAATTTTTGCATTTCAAAACCAGTTATAAGCATACACACACAGGTAAAACATGCAAAACACGTTCCATGCAAATCCTGGGCTGAGGAAAAGAGAGCCCACGCATTGAAATTTCAGTCTAAAATTTCTTCACAGTTACTTTCCTGCATTTATTGGTATTAATCACATTCCTCTGATGTTGCAGAAGATTTTGTCCAATGTATGTTTAAGATCTTAAAAAAGAGAGACTTTCTAATTAGACAAAGAAGAGAATGTTAACAGAAACTATTCACTTTTTACCTAGCAACTATTCCTTATTACCAGCACATAAACATATGCACTTAATGGGACTGCAGATTAAAATAAAAAAAATCAGACAGCACTACCAAAGCAAAATTCGATGTACCAGGCTAAAGGTAGTGTGTTGTTAATAGAAATTTAAAGCAGAATATTCATCTATAACTAAATAGTTCAGGATCAACTATTTTCCCTTCCAAACTAAAACAAACATTGCCATTTAGAGAGCCCGTAACAATGAGTAAGAGATCCTTAGTCTTCACCTCTGACAAGTGGAGTGCATATGCACAGTGAGTCTGGAATTTTAAACTGATCTAGTCAAAGAAAAAGGTGGATTAGACATCTGTACTCTACCCCAGGTCTTAAAAAGCAATATATAGAGAACTGTGCACTCTTATTGACTGAGAGCTTCTTCCTCACATAGAATTTTTTAAAATATCATTTTCTTCCCAAATTGTGCCTGCAATTAAATATGTCAAAAACAGATGACCCCAGTTTACCTGAGAATAACTGGGATCTGATGAGGACTGAGAAACTTTAACATGATTTTCCATATGTGATTTTGCTTCAACTACTGCACTATTTGACGTTCGTCTTGCTGGAATCACTGGAAGGATGACATTTGTACAATATTTAGAACTTAGCTGCATGTATTTTGAATTAGTTTCATGCTCATGCAAGAAAAAGTCTATCACCTGGTAGAAGACAGGCAGGTAGATATTCTGCTAAGAGAAAACACTGAAGCTTCTATCTGAAAGGTGTCTATTCTGCGCTTTGCATACAATTCAAAGACAAGTTGTCACCACTAAACACAATTGAACGTAACTGAATAAGAAGCAGAAAAACACAGACATGTTAACAGAAATTTTTATTTAATGCAGAACTAGACCCTTAGTGCATCTTTCTGAAGATGTTAGTGAAGAACAGACAGCAAGTTATAATTTCTTCAAAAAGAAGTTATGAGCCTACTTACACATAGATTGTTATCATGCAAACATAAAAATTACCAGAGGGAAACATCTCCTCCTGAGACTGTTTCAGCCTCCTTCGTTCTCTTGCTGACAAGGGCCGCTCCTTCAAAAGAAATTAATTTGGTATTAATTAGCAATTTTCACAGTGGCTTTTGTTATTCAATCACCTATAAAGCAAAAAACCCTTTTTCAACTGACATGGAAGAGAGCACTATTAGAGCAGACCACCTGATCATCTAACAAATACTTAATTATTTACTACAAAATGGTCTTGGTCCATGTGACTAACATACACCCTAGAAAAGGGGTTTCTGACCTCTGTAGTTCAGCAAGGCAACTGCTCAGCCCGCACTGACCAGGTGCTTGACAGGATTTCCATTATGTAGGAAGGTACTATACATTTCTTTACTGACTGTGCATACACTCAGAGAATAAATTGCTCAGAAGGAAAGCGACACAAAAATAAGCTGACACCGTATTCAGCACTAACCTTCGAAATGGCAACTTGACTGGTTTTGGTGCTATTTACAGATTCAGAGACTTCAGCAGCATGCTGCTCTGCACACCTCTCTGTGGTCTTTGCATTCCCATCAGAAGGAAAAGGTAAAGGCTGAGGAGCAGCTGCTCTGAACTTGAAAGAGAAGGGAGCAAGAATTTATACCTCTTTTATTAAAAGTTAAAGTACTCTGCAATCTAGAAGACATTCTTGCACATTAAGGCTGGATGCCAGAGGTTTTTAATCCTACTGTAAACTCCTCACATCCCTTTCCTTCCTCCATCCCATACCTCTGCTTGCATCCACTTCCCTTCTCCCCATCTCTATATCTTGCCCCTCTCTTCCCAGACTATTTTTCAGCCAATGTTTATGGAACGACTGTCCCCACCCTCAAATAGCAAAATCCAGGAGAAAAATAGGATATCATACTGAAAACCAATCATCCTCTTCTCTATTCTTCTACAGACAGGTCCTTTCCCCAAATAAATCTCTCTGCTCAGTGTAGAAGCATTGACAGGAGCCCTATCTTATGTGCATGCATAAGGGTCAAGATTTTCTTCCTAGAGTTTGCATTCAAGAGCTCAGGGCAGCGATGACATGTGTCTGTTCTAAAATACCAGAAATCTGCTACCTGCTGCAAGGGACCTTATCCGCAACAGTCAGGAAAAGTCCTGCTAAGTATTTTGCAGCCACAAACAGTGAGAAGCCCTGATGGAAATTACTAGTAAAGACTGTAGCACAGGAAAAGCAAAGCCCACAGTTCACTGTGTTCCCTTGCACCCATCTGGCACACCCACCTCACACTTGTGAGGGTTCTTGAGATTTTCAAAGATTTACACAGACTAAAGGACATCTAAAGCTTCTAAAGGACATCTTGAATGTTCTGCATTTTGCTACCAATGAAGTTATACAGATACGCATGAAACAAGAACAGCATAAAACACCCCGCACTTTAAAAAAAAAAAAAAAAAAGTTCAATTTTTAAAGAGTAAAAAATGCAGGAGTCTTAAAGGAAAGAGGAAAATTATTGTTTGAGTATCTGCACCTTCTCTGAACAGACTTCAGCTAGCTCTCTTTTCTTCTGCCGTCGCTGCCGTGAGAGAGAGGGTTCACTGACAGAACTACAAGGCTGCAAGTGGGAGGTGATTTTTTCCTGAGCATCTCCTGAAGCTCCATGACAGATGTCAGCCTAATGAGTAAAAGTATTTTTTAAAAACGTAGACATGACGTTTCCTGATTTACACATACACACTTTTTAAAAAAAATCAACACCAGCCACTTTACTATTTGGACTGCATCCACCTTAACATACAACAGTTACAACCACAATAAATTCTTACTTGAAAGAAAAAATACCTGTTATGTCTTACAAAAGCATGTCTCATTGCAGACCAAAATGCAATGAAAAGACAATCACCACCTATTAGATCCCCATCCAAATCAGGACTAACTCGAGATAAGCCAGGCCTATTTACAACATAGAACAAAAAAGTTACAAAACTATTCTTACCATCTCTCTTCTCAGCTGGAAAAGAAAATTGTTGTTCCCTGTAAAAACAGAATTTCCATCATCTAGATGCAAGCCTAAAACTACTTCACCATGTTACCTTTGCAAATCTGAAGCCAAGGCTCCTAACGACCTAAGTATCTCAGTAATTGCATCAGTAGCATCCTACTTTGAAGGAAAAACATGTGCAGCAGCTCTCTAACTTTTAAGAGCTGGCAATTAGTTAAATCTATTTCAAAGTCTATTTCAAGTAAGCATAAATGCATTACCAGTTCAATTTGATTTTGGTCTTTTGATACAGGCTGCAGGAGTTTCAAAGTGTCATCATCTTCTTCTATAGCATCAACAGAAGACTGCTTAGACTCAGTATTTTCAGCTTTAAAAGCTTGCTTTGCTCTTTGCTGTAGTCCATCTTCCTTAATTGGTGGGCTACTGGGTGTTATTTTAGAATTCTCTGAAGCATTTAAATATTTTGCTTTATTATTTTCTGGAACATGCTCACTGCCACACTTCTCACTTCCATACTTCATCCTTTCAGATGGTAAAATATCAATATTAACTTCACTAACTGTAGCTAAGGAGTCTCCAAGGTTGTTCAAATCATTATTGCTGGGTTTTCTTTCCAGCTCAACAGCCGGTTTCTCTGAGGGACAAAACTTGGTGGCTTTATATTTGATAATGTAGTCTTTTTCATTCTAGAATTAAAAGAAAAAAAAAATTAATTACCTTTTGGGTACTATGCACATATGAAAAAATACTCCTTAATATACCAGAGTACACAAACTGTAATAATATGATCAATTACAGATTAAGAGTATCAAAAAAGCCACAACCCTCATTTTTAGAGAGATACAGGCTGCATTTGCAAATGACATATTTCAGGCACTGGTTTATACATATGCAGTACACCTACTTGTCACCAGGACCATGAAAGAAAAGTTTTACTCCCTTGGATCTTCCATAAAGGAGAAGCCAACAAGTATGAACCGTTTTTAAGATGTACTATACCACACACATTCAGTATTTCAGCACTAAATGCTTAAACCCACAATAGCAGACTCATTACAGAAAATAAAAACCATGCACAAGATTAACCATTACAGAAGAATTATTCTAACTGGAAAGAATTCCAACAAAAAATAGTTTTTGGTTGTAACTATATTTTTTTTTCCAGTCAAAACCACATATTTAAAAATGATTACCACTTGTTATCAAGTATTTCAAAAAAAATATTTGACCACTAATACTCCATGAGTAATTCACATAGTGACCCACAAATGAAAAACAGGATGTTGTTTAGTTAACAACTTATAGTTAAGACACTGCAATTAGTTTTTCTTATCCACAGCTGTTTGTTTTCTTCCACTCTTGCCTAAACACAATCCCTTCCTTAATATGAATTTTACACTTTGCTAAGAATCAGGACTATGTTCTCATGAATGCTCAATGCACTTCTTATATTTTTTTTTCTCTAGAAAAAGCAAGAAGGTCTTTTTTGTTTTGTTTTGGGTTTTTTTTTTGGGGGGGGGGGGGAGAGGCAGGATATTTTTGGGGTTTTAAGAATAAAAAAATACATCTCTCACAACTTTGTATTTCCTGGCTTGCTCAAAGGAGTAGTTTTGGTGTGTAACATTCCTGCTTTTTTTATTCATTCTTTACTGAGACCACAGAACAAGGATCTTTAGGTTTAGAATTCACTGTTTTCTTATGACTTCTGGCTGCTTTCCTGTAAAGAAGATAAAGTTGCTCATTCAATCACCATCAACAAGTCCTTAAAATATTTCTTTAGATTATACTAATTAAAAAAATCCATTCCACTAAACAGGTTACATACAGAGAGTACAAGATACTGGGCTTTTTCAACAGACTGCACAACATACTCATTTCATCTCTATAAAATAAGCTTAAAAAAATCCACTCAGACTCTGCCAACAATGTACACTTGTTCTGCATAGCACCAGGATCAGTCCTATCCAGAAGCAGTAAAGTAATTGACTAAACCTGACAAAGAAGAATAATTGTATCAGTGAGTATCAAAAAAATCTTGGTACTACAACTCTCAGTTGATAAATGGCCTCAAAGAACCACATGGGAAGTTGTATATTTCTTATCACTCCCTTGAAAATACTGGTGCTACTTTTTAAGTTTTCTGTGTAATTATTCTGCATTTGCAGAAAAAAACTAGTTTCTACTCTAATTCCTGCCTGATTCTCAAAGAATCTAAAGAAACTCGTAAGTTCATATGCTTTGGAACTGCACATAACAGAACTAATTTTATCCTGCTACAAAAAATAGGAAAAGTTGTAAAACAAAGACCACAGTAACATGAATATTTGGCACAGAATCACTCAAATGAAAATATCTTACGCCTTTGTGGCTTCCAAGAATAAAGAAATTTGGTGTTTGATATATGGCTGTCGTAGTATGCTTTTCACACTAGGTCTTTCCTCAGGTTTTTTACTGAGCATAGTTCGTATTATTTCTACCAACTGCGGGCTGTAATCCTTTGGCATGGATGGCAACTGTAAAAGGGAAGGGAAGCCTGTCATTATTTAACATATTTGTCAACAGGAGCTACTGCTAGATTATTTATGCATGACAGTTATATTCAGCTACATACTTTGCATAAAAAATAGCTGCGCTGTTCACATGCTGAAAGTTACCCAAGTGCTTAATATCAGAATATAGAAATTCTAAGTGTTTTGTCAAAGAACTGTTCATATCTTTTTATTAATATCAGCAGTTAAAGTTCTGCAAATAGGCTTAAATTTATATAAAATAAATCCATGTTAACTTCATTATGCGCCAAAGCAAGACAGATACTTAAATAAGCTAGTCTTAACTAACAGGAAAATGGCATCACATGGATATTGATTTAATTCTTTGCACAATGTTCAAACCAGAAGCAAATTAAGAAAGTAAGTCATCTCAGACTGTGAAAATTAATCAATATACTAGTTACACAAAAGAGAAACAAGAAACTATCAATTCTACAAATGAGTAACTCCCTGGGTCTGATATTACATCATATACCGCCGTGAAATACCAGTCTTACAACATATATGATGATGCATGTAACATTCAAAATATTTTTAACTCTATGCAATGTTTCTGATTGGAAAAGATAACCTCTAATTCTAAGCAGAAAATCCAAGCACAAATTAAAAAAATGTAAAAGTTTTTACCTTTCCTTCAATAATTCGATAAACCAAAGAGTTCATGTCTTTAGCATTAAAGGCATGTTTCAGTGTAGCCATTTCATAAACGCAGCAGCCTAATGCCCAAACATCAGACTGAAAAAAAAGGAAAAAAAATGTAGGAACTTTTTATTAATTGTAGAAGTTTTATGTCCAGACACCTGCTTTCAAAGAGGCCTTTAATGACAACAAACTAATTAAGACCAAATTCCACTCACTCTTTCATATTTCATTGTCATCAACTGAATTATTTTCTTCCAAACATCACCAGATTTTTCTGAGAAGTATAGAAAGTTTGGGGGGGGGGGAGGGTTTGTTTTATTTTTAAGTACAACATTAGTTCTAACAGGCAAATAAAAATCCTTTGATTTTTCATTGGAAGAATAGTTTCCCCTCAGCTCTTGGTCATTGTAGACTGTCATATTTATGGTGCTTGTGGTTTGCAGCAAAGGCTGAACAGGTATATAGGAGCACATCTGCTTTATTTTGTTATGTTTAAATTCACAGCAACACTGCTTATTTCCCTAAATTTTTTTTTTAAATGCTGCTGTTATGTCTAATACAGACTTCCGAGTATCAAGTTTCCCGTCTGTTATATAATAAACTTAAAAAATGCAGCTATCTAACACAGACTGGTATTTTTGTTTTTAACGGCATGCTGTGATAGGTACAGGCAGCCTGCTTATACACCTTGGTTGTGATACCTTATCACATGCTGTGAATTCCCATCTACTGCAGCAAACAGTCCCAGAAACAAAGGTCCCTGCAAATCTCTCCCCTACTTCTTTGTTTGCTCTTTGGGGACATTAAAAAGAGTTGGAAGTGGTAAGAAATTAAAAACAATAGATAAGATTGTAAAGTTTTCAAAGTAAGTTGCCTAATGAAGCAAAAACAACATTTGCATTAACATACTTACCTTGTAGTTGTAGGGTTTGTTAGAAAAGAGTTCAGGGCTCATGTAGTATGGTGTGCCTATGAGAGTGCTGGCCATGTCGTATTGGTTTTCCAACACTCTGGCTATTCCCAGGTCACCCACTTTGATTATGTTTGTTCGTGTCAGAAAAACATTTTGAGTTTTAAGATCTCTGTGCAGAATGTGCTTTTCATGTAAATACTGGAGAGGAAAAAAAAAAAAACATTTAAATAGAGGTAAGTAACTGGTTCTTCTACACTGAAAAGTAAAATCTCCCTGTGTGGCTCTAATAAGCCAGCAAAAAAGCAGACATGAAAATGTGAAGTTGAGACTCAGACTTAACTCACTTTCTGCTGCTTCCATTTCTTGACAACGATTTCTTAGTCTTAGTATAAAAATTCAGTGGAAAATACAATGTGAGTTTTGTGTAAACAGGGAAGAAAATTAGTCTTATAATAAACAAGAGCAGGCAGCACTGTAGAACCGCTTATGTCTGATCACAACAGGCAGCTTTAGGATAGCATTTTCTGTCCAATTTCTTATTTCTTAGTGGTTACATTTCTATCTGGTCTTTATTACTGTAACAGTTGTATTTAAAGTTTGATAACCTCCAATTACCAAATTTCAACAGTAAGATAAGATTTAATAGAAATGATGAACTGATAGATTCACCATTAAAAAGCACCAGCAAAAACACAGAACAGAAAGTGCTTCTCAAATCATCTGCCTTAAGGGTTACAACCTGGAAATTAGGAAGGAAAAAAAAAAAAAAAAAAAAAAAAAAAAGAAACTGCATATTGTCAATTTACTCTAAACTTTCAAACCAGAGAAGTGTTTCAGACTAGAATTGTAAACATGCTGGAGGTTACCACTGTCTACTGTGATACAGAGGTGTAGACATAAAATATGATACCAATTTCCTACCTAAAATAATTAATTTGACTGCAATACCTGTGAACATTTTTACTGTACTAATAACCATTGTATTTAGGTGCTAACCCAGCCAAACTGGAATTCAAAGTCTGCCGCCTAACTGGAACTTTTAAATGCAGAAAGAGGCAAATTAAATTTATATCTGAAGGTGACAAAGTTATACTTTATTTTACCTGCAGTGCCATGGCAATCTGGACAAACCACTCCACCACCTGACTCTCAGGCAGAAGTTTGCCCTTCTGCTCTTTAAGTTTGTGATACAGATCTCCTCCCTCGCAGAAGCCCATAACAATATATAACAGGCCATCTTCCCCCTGCCAGGACTCTCTGTAGGTGACTATGTTCGGGTGTTTCAGCTGGGATAACAACTGTGCTTCTTGTTCTGCTGCTTTCCTCTCTCGGTTGGAAGCATTTTTAAGGTTTAACTTTTTGATGACATACTGTAAAAGAAATTGCAAGGTGTATAGTGAGAGATGAAAGTAACTATGCAGAAGCCCTAGAGAATTCCCCAAATCTAAAGGAAATACATTATTTGAAATCCCACACATTATACTATAGGGATACCGCAATTTTATACATCATTTCTACCATTATGCCATGAGAATAGAACAGGTGTGGCTATTCTATTCATCTACCTGAATAAAACTGTGTTGGTGTTCTGCTGTCTTTTGACTAATGTTCACATTTATCTTTTTTCCCCCACTCATTTTAAATGTGTGTCTATCATTCATCTCTTAATCCAGAAAGAAACACCTGCTTGTGCATCATAATTATTCTCAAAATGGGCCATTTCAATAGTAACTTTTAAAATATAGTAACATTAAGGAAAGTAGTCATATGCAAAAAAAATGGCAATGGATGTCTAGGATAAAAGTCATCTGGCTAGACTTACTTTGGTTTTCTCTGCTAGAAAACCAAACCCGAGTCCTTTCATTTTATTTTAAGGAAAAGTGGACTTTTCCTTTCACTTCTTCAGAAGTGAAAGATACGTTCTTTTTTTTAAAAAAAGAGAAACTCAAGAAATAACACCTCACAACTTTGGCGAACCTAGATCATACATCTGAAGACCAAAGAAGTTGTTAAAATCTCAGTTTCAAGGCTTAGATTACAAATTCTCCATTGTCATATTCACAAGAAATGCCTAATAGAGCCGAATTTCTGAATGCACAACATAATGCTGCTGAGCTTTTCAAGTCTGTTCATTCTTTTCTCTTTTCTTGAAAAACTTGCACCTGGCAGAAGACTCCCAAGGCAGAACTGACTTGGGATTAATTGCTTTGTACAAGAGGTCTGCAAAACAGTGAAGCATGGGAGAACAGGAAAAAAAGCTTCTATCAGGAAAAGAAACGTAGCAATGGTCAGATTGAGATGCAGTGGAAAGACTGGCACAGTTAAGGGCACATTGAAAAAATATCTTCTCAAAAACCTGAAAACAGACATAGTTTTAAGGCAAGGGTTGTTTTTTGTTTTTTGGGTTTTTTTTTAAAAAAAAAGTAAATTATCTTTGGCATTTAATGAGTTTCTGCATATGCAGGCTTAAACCTATTCAAGAAGAAATGAATTATTACAGGGAAGTAGAGACACTTGGTCATACTTAAAGAACCAAAAGGTCTTACACT
This sequence comes from Podiceps cristatus, assembly GCA_000699545.1. Taxonomy (NCBI): domain Eukaryota; kingdom Metazoa; phylum Chordata; class Aves; order Podicipediformes; family Podicipedidae; genus Podiceps; species Podiceps cristatus. The sequence goes on along the minus strand of JMFS01124324.1, from coordinate 2,276 downwards.
CATTCCTAAATTTCTTTTATTCTGTATTAAGATGGGTACAGATTTTTTTAAAACTATGTATGAAAGCTGTTATTTACTTTCCTAATATGTACTATGTCAAATGTATTTCTAAGGAATTTCAGGTTTTAACAAAAATATAATTGAAGCTGAAGATGAGGCAATAAAATCCATAGCACGCATTCATCATACACAGGACCAATATTTAGGTCTGACCTGGCTCCCTTCCTGATGTAAATTTTGTGGTAAACATTTTTAAGGCACCAGCTTTCCGCAAAGCAATCATGCCATGGTATATACCTGACCCCACTCTTACCTGAGAGCTTTTAAATCAAAACATCTAAAAAAAAAAATTCACTTACTCAATTTCAGTGTCGTTGGCAACTGCTTATGGTGTCTGCTTCCAGGCTGGCCCTATGAATTTAGTCCAGCACATTCAATTAGTGTTGAGGAAGACTGTCCCCTATACACCAAGGGAACCAATTATGCAGAAATGAACTGCACCTCGTGATTCTGTGTTTCAGAAGTCTGATGGCTATTAGACAAGCTCCTCAATTGTTATAACCTGTGACAATGCACAGCTCCCAAGAGGAGTATAACAAAACTGAGTACAGTATCATCTAAGTTTAAAATAAGATAGAAATGCTGTAACTACTGTGTTCTTCGTGACAAGCTAACTACAACTGTATCTTTGGGCATAGAAAACAAAACCTTTTCACTTCATGTCAGCATCTGTCTTTAGAATATACACTACCAAAAAACAAAAAGCATGCATATAGCCTAACTTTAAACCTGTCACTGGTTATATTTGGTTTAATGAGCATGTTATCCTGGCAAGATTCCCATGAAGTCTATTGCAATGTTCTTCTGCCTTATTTGATATCAAATTGTGTACAAATTGGATTTGTTTGTTTGTTTAAACATTTGGAGCCACCTGACCTTCTTCATAAAAAAACCCAGCATTCTGTTAACAGCAAATACACTTTAAAATATAATTTCTTTCACAGAAGATGTAGCACTATGTGAAAGCCACAACAAAAAGTCATGATCATCCTGCTACAGAAGAAAGTTTATAGAAGCTGGAAAAAGATAAGACATAGTAAAACACATCAAATATTCAAGATAAGCACGGCTCTTGGCAACGTTAATGACCAGCAGCATGTCAAAGAAATGAAATCCAAAGACCTGTATAGGGTTAAAAAGCACCTCAATGCAGAGTTTACTTTTTAGGACAAGAGGTTAGTAACTCTTTGCGGACATTGGACTATGCACTGTGGTGACTGGCCTGGAGGGAACAAGTGCTGCTATCGCAGCTAGCAACCCACAGGTCGTAGGGATCTGCCTTTGGATCCCAGCCTCTTCCCTGCCTTCACCCCGAAAGGACGCACCCTCGGATCACCACTGAGCACAAACGCTTTCCCCGTCATCTCTAGTCAAATTCTGGGCATAAGGCTCACACCCCAAGGCTTCTGTGGTACTGCTCTGCAGATGTTCTCCATCCCCATTCTTTATCCTCTTGCATTTTCTATCAAACACGCCTGCTTTGGCCAGGCAATACAGATTATTTCAAATTTCCAACAAAAAGGCAAAGAACAAAATGCTCACTCTGATGTGACCAAAACTTTGCCAGGTTCTGCCACAGTTGATACAGCAAACCCAAGGCCCATCTTCCTCCTGCAGTCAACGCCAGTGAAAGCCAATACCAGAAGCTATTTTTTCCATCCTTCCTATCATTTTTATCTCCACCACACATGCATGTCTCAAAGAGACTACACGAGCAGTAACAAGCCAAGAACACCTTTTCTACCTCATACTAAAAAGAACAGGTTGTATTTTCCTGTCACCTAAAGGACAACCAAAGCTAGGTTTTCTTCCCCAAAACAAGGCATTCTACATTTAAAAAAAAAACAATAAGCAGCTTTATTTAAATGGAGAGGAGGAAAAAAAAAAAAAGAAAAATAGAAAAAATATTTTTTAAAAGTGCCTGTTTTGGGGGTTTAGGGAGGGGTTTGAGATTAAAAGGGGGATGAAAAGAACTCTTCTCCACACGTTTAATCAGTCTCCATAGGCATGGGAGGAAAACAGCAATACCTCGACAGGCAAGCCCAGCTCAGGTGGCTGCAGTCGCACCCCAACACCAGGGCATGGACACAGCTGCACCCCGACACCAGGCCACAGCCCTGGTCACGCCCGGGGCTGTCAACAGGGCGACATGCCAAGGCCAGGCCACAGCTCACACCCCTCAACCAGGCCACAGCCCCACGGCAGCCCAAGACCAG
>JMFS01124323.1:0-16056 GCA_000699545.1 Podiceps cristatus | reverse complement strand
CGAGTACTTTACAAAACACTGATGGGTGTAAAACAAACCAACCGGACCCCCCTGGCTGCCACAGCTACGTTGTCCAGGGGAGTGGAAATACACAAGCGTTGGGACCTTCTTCCACAGTAGTAGATCTGCCTTGTAAGGCAGACTGAGCTTTTTTTTTTTTTTTTTTTTTTTTTTTTTTCTTTTGTGTGTGTTTGTATGTGTGTGATGTCCTCCCCCCTCCCCTGCAGTTAGGCCTTCAGTCTTGATCTGGTCACCCTCTAGACCAGCTGCGGTAGGGCCCAGGGTCTGTATGGCGATTTCCCAGGATGTGATGGCATCTTTTGGAGTAGTTAGGGAGAGTGCAGGGAGTAGAAGGGAGGCAGGGATGAGTTGGAGCTGTAACAGGATTCATTTTTGTGCCATCTGAACACGTGTGGTGGAGGTAAAAGCTGAAAGGCCTGCAGGCAAATCAGTTGCCCAGAGAGGATTTCGTTGGAATGGAGACAAGCTTTTTCTATATATTAAGGCCAATTTTCTGTCACTGCTGCTGTTGTGTTGTCAATGCATTGTGAATATATCCAAATCAGAGGAACAATGCATGTCTCAAAGTAAAAAACCAATAAAGATGTATTAAGTTCCAGTACCTTGTACAGTTGCCAATAACTCCTACTTGCTTGAGACATGTTATTGTAGAAAGCTGGTCATTTCATGGTGACCTGGTATGTCGTCTGAAGGTGACTGTAAACTGTGTTGAAAATAAATTGTGCCATTGTCTGCCTGAGGAGATGCTAGCTTGAAGAGATAAATTATCCATGTTTAAAATTATGTCTGCAGTCTCATTTGTTGCATGCAGACTCTGTGTATAATTGCAGCATCAGGCAGAACAGCTGTCATGCTGGGGTCTCCATCAACATTTGTGTCATCATCCCATTTGATGAGGGGTTTGCTGGACTGTGTGACACATTTCAGGGTGTGTGGGATGCCAACAGTACTGACTGGCTAACTTATCAGTCTCTGACTGCTTCACAAACCTCACAAAACTGTGAGGCCTTACAATGAAAATAATTGCCAGCTGCTTTCTTAACTACCTTTTCTGTGAGGGAAATCCAAAAAAACCAGAGCAGTGTTTGAAGTACAGTAAGATCTCCTGCTGTGCCACCTCCCTGGCATTAGAAATGTTTGAACTACCATACCATGATACTAATTAAAAAACAAACAGGTGGTAGCTGCTTTATCATCACAGGGTAAATTTTGCATGGCAAGTAATCGCAAGCAAAAACTTGCCAAACTGGGAAAAAAAATTTATAAACAGCAGTTTAATCTCCTTATTTGGAATAGTGACCACTTTTAGCCCACCATAGACCATCTTGCAGAATGTAAACAAAACTGTTGTCTTCCCATTGACTTTGTCCTGGAGGATGCCTTTGTGGAGTTGAATGTGACTTCATATGTTCCATAAAATGGTATATGGGCTTTGCCTGTGATCCTGTCCTCACCCTTTGTCCACTGTGTATGTACGTAGTTGAAGCATGTGGCTAAGCAAGCTTTGTTTGGTCGATTTCAATGTAAACCAGGCAAATGTACAACAGTGATTCGTCAACTGAGTCACAAGAACTCATCTAATTATGCCCTTATCAGGATTACTGCATGTAAGGCTCTGTTCAAGTTTTCTTTTTGAACTCAGTAATGCAGAGAAGGTGGTTATGACATCATTCTTCACCAGAATGAAGTAAATACTTAGGATGACTTCTTTGCTTTCAGTGGATCTCATTTCTTACTAGATACCATGTGAGTCTGTTCATGCTGGAAGCTCATAAAACAACATTTTTAAGAACTGTATGGAATGTGTAATATTGTTGCTATGATTAACAAGTGTCAAGAGATAAGGGAAGACTTTTCTTCATGCTCTTTGCTTCTACCGCTATTTCAGATGATGACTACTGATGAGTGAATTGCTATCAGCACCCATAGTATTAGTGTATAGTGAGGAAGTCAGTGTATTTTCACTGATTTATATGGATTTAACCTATGTTAGCAGTGTGGCATTACATGTTTTCTTAGTTGTCTGCAAAACTCCCTTTATTTCTGCGCAAATTCACATGTACTTTTCCCCTCTTTGTGAAACGGTGGTCTAAGAAGGCAGGTTCCCTATAGAAATTGATGATACTGTGGGAATGCACAGGCACGGGAAGTGCAATTAAAGATACCTTCCATTGTCACAGAATGGACTACAGGACATTGACTTGCATCCAGCCTGTATGACCTAGGTCAGCTGTGGCCTGCCCCGTGTTGTTTATGCTACTTTCTCTCCCTTTCTCTGCCCTCAAAGGACATGATTTGTTCGTTTGTGCCATACTGGTTTGTATTTCAGTATTTTTGTTTCTTAGCTTTTTCTCCCGTGCTGATGAAGAACACTTAGAAAACAGCATCACATGAATGAAATCTCAAGGCACCATCAGAAAGCCTCTCTGTGCCTCCCTCCACCCACTTATTTAGCAGGCACTATGGGTCAGGAATGACTGACCCATAACACTGAAATATTTAACAGGTCAGTGACATGGGTGGTGTCACAGTCCTTAGAACAATGTGTGGCACTTCTGCCTCCTTCCAGGGCTGCTTAAAATTTTCAGCTAAGCCATATCTGGTGTAATTATTCCAAGTTTATCATCATACATTTCTGGTGCTTCACAGAAAATTTAGAGATTATTTTCAACTGGTCCTTGTTTATTGCTATGTGTCCTTGCCTCGTTTTTCAAGCTGGGATTCTCACATAAGTATCTGGATTCCTCCTTAACTGGGATAGAAGCAGTACTACTGAGGACAAGCTGTTGAGAGATTTTTAAGATTAGTGAATAGTCTCTGTATCACTGAAAGAGAATGAATTAAGATGGTAAATCCTTTTTAATAGTTAGGATGCTAAAGCCCCCTTTCTTTATCTTATTTCTGGAATGTAATAGACAGGAGCTCTTCATCAGTGAAGTAGGACTTACTGTGTGATCGCATCAGCAGGTAGCAGATGTTAGCTGCCGAGCAAGAAAATAGTGGGTATGCGTGGGGTATGTATGTCCATAGATGAGTGTACAGGAGCAGGCTGTGACCGTGTCCTGTCTGATATTTAAGTGGAGAAGGGCGCAATGTGACTAAATGTCAGCCAGGCACTGGTGTGAGCTTCCTCTGGAGAGCCGCCGGCACTGAAGGCGGGTAGCAGGAACCCCTGGGCCCCAGATTCCCTCCAGGCTGGTCGCGCATCCGTGCTGTGTTCCCAAAGGTGGCCAGGCTGCACATGAGCGCGCTACAGAGCACTGTCGTTGCACCTGGTCCCCCAGTAAGTATCCCAGTTTCAGCTTCCCTGGTCCTGTGTAGGCACTTTGAACACAAGCTGCAGTTAGCGAGTGGCATGTGGAGAACACAGGAGTCTGAGGAGTCAGCCTATATGCCTTGCCCTCTTTGCCATCACGAGCGCAGCTGATGTGTATTTTGGGAAGGCTGATGATGACAGGGTGTCTGCAGAAGAGGTACCCGTGCCCGTGACCCATGTATCTTTTGAGAAGGGCCGGTCCCAGAACCAACCCACCTTATTCACAGTGACGCGTATATGCCCTGGTATCTCAGTCTGATGGTCCAGAAACAGCAGCTCTGTCATTCTGTGGGCACTTAGCAACTGGGGTTGGGCTTAGATTTATCTGTTATGTATAAAAGCAATTGAGCCAGAAAGCTGCACACACATTATCTGAATTAGTGCTGAAGAAAAGAAACCATTTAAAAATATTTGATTTCTAAGCTTGCTATGGCTGCTTTCATATCTGTAACATGGGGATAATACTATTACTCCAAAGGTATTATAGGACTTCAAAATACATGTAATTCTTTGACTATCATACAGAAGGAGAAAAATCAGGGCTGTTTGGGAACAGCACCTTCACCTTTCCTTAAAGTTAGGGTTGGGTATGCATAAGAAGTGCTCTTCAGTGTGATTTGGAGCCTGGAGAGACCATCTCTCATTTTTCCCTTAACAAACAGCTCACATCTTGATACAACTTCCCCAGAACGTGTAATCTTTCATTCACAAGGAAGCTGAAACGTGCCACGGGTAAGTCTCCGCCCTCAGAGCAAATCTGAGCACATGAAGAATTTCTCCCGTGGGTACCAGTGCAGTGATGGAATGGCAAATCCCGCCCCCGATTGGCTGGATCTGCTGCCGTCACGCTGCCTGGCAGAGCGCGGGTGCCGGGCTGCCGGCTGGACCAGAGGAGCAGATGTGCTGGGTGAGGAGGGACTGGCTCTCTTCTCCATGGAGAGAAACGCTGCTGTGTGGTTCCTGCCGCTCCTTCTGTATGTGGGATTCGCGGTGTCGGTGGAGCAAATGATTGCGACAGCGGATGGCAGGTCGGTAATTGAGCGTGTATCCATGAAGTCTTAGTGGAGTTGAGTGCATGTTTTGAATGTTGTAATTTGGTCATTTGTGCCGTGTGGAAGCGGATTTGATTGCAGCTTAGAATGATGGGACTTTTTAAAACATGTTTGAAAACACCTGGGACTAATACAGAAATGAATTATTTTGACATGTAGTGCATTAAAAATGTAACTTTAAAACAATTTTGTTAACAACACTAGAAATGGTTTTAAAATGAGTGTTTTCTGGGCATCTGTCTTGTATTTCATTAAATTTTAATGACTCTCACACTGGATTTCCCTGGTCTGTGTAAAAATGGAGTTATAAATAGAGTAACAGCAAAGGAGTGAAAACTACTCTAAGAAACATAGGTGCTAAAATATGCTACTTGTGTAGAATTAATATTTGAAGCATGAACTCAGTAGTGCAAAGAAGTATTAAACTTATGAAATTAGTAGAGATTCGGATTTATCATTGTTTATAGTTCTATTTCATTCTCTGAGGAAATATACATAGGAAGCCCAAATCATAGCAGAGGAAAGAGATGACTTTCTAGAGCCAAGCATTACAAAAGTGTAAACAGGCTAAACTGTATTAGTTGAATCATGCCCCAAAGTCACTAATAACACACAGATCAAATATGGTGATGAAGATCACAGCTGGCACTAAAATCTGTGCATTTAAGGCAAGAAGGACATGTGGTGATTTGCTTAAGCTTGTATTAAGAGATCTAGTAGTCAGTTACTGATAAATACTGCAATATGTTTTAATTTAAATAGCTTACTGGCTGTTCTCCTTTGCCAGTATTTAGATTTGTTAGCGTCGCCTTAGTATAATTGCACTTTTTTTTTTTTTTTTTTTTTTGCAAACAGATCAAAATCAACGGAGCATTACATGAGCTTTATTACAATAAATATTAAGAAATGAAGTTGCGATCCTGATGCCAGTGAATTGAATGAGGATTTTGCCTTTGCATTCAGTGGAGGTGGGATTGTGCCTGCACAGTGTAAATCAGCTAGAAGTTCTATGAGCGCAGTTTCTTTTTTTGTATTAAAACCGAAAGCTTAAGTATTTTGTCGTTCCAATCCAGTTCTTATTGGACATCCATTAAAGTGCGGATCAAACCCCAGTACTCAGTACATTGTAAAATAATTATGTAAATCTGTCTCTCTGTTTCAAATCACACATGAAGCTGCCAAAATATGGCACAGAATATTTAAAATGTAAAAACTATAAGAGTCATGGGCTCTGTACTTGTTTCTTAATAATAGGTCTTAAATAGATACATGTAAAATTTAGTAACATTTTTTGTTAGGATGTTTCTTTGAAGGAACTAGTTTTTGCCCTAAATCTGGGCTCCCAGGCTTGTACATTTATAATTTTAATAACTTCATTGAAATTACGTATGCCCAGTGTCCCTAGGACTACAGCCAGTTCATTGCTACAGGGCGCTCAGCAAGCATTCATCACCTTTCATCGCAACTTTGTTTTGAGTGCCTTTGACAGTGCACATGTTTTTTTCCAATTAAATGCTTCATAAATTAATTGAAACTAGTTCAGCGGCCAGTGAGGTAGTCTGCAGCTGCACATTGTTAGTATTAGAGCGATAATTCTGAAGTAACCTAAATACTGCAGTAGAGTACGGTTTGTCCTCTGATGCCGTTTGTCAGAGCAGCGTTATGAAGAGTAAAAGACAGTGTGAGTATGGCTGCTGGCATAAAAAACTGTGGCCTCCAGACTTGGTCGCTGTTGAGTGCCGGGCTTATTCACGCAGCTCATTTTGGAGAAAAGGCTACTCACGGGAAAGTCTTCAAGGGCTGGAGTCTATATGAACTTTTTCAGATGAACAAGCCAGACTTGGTTATCTTATGGGGATGGATAATGTCGTCTGATAAGAGGGAATTTACACTTCTTTACAGTTATAATCTTATTTAATTGGGTTTTACGTAGTGATTAGTCATCCCAGTGCTTTGTATTAGGGCTAATCCAATTTTCTGTGGGTTCCTGACATACTTGGTGTGGTAAATTCAAGATATACATAGCTGGGTGTATGTGGGATAGCTATTTACGAATTGGTAAGGAAAAATATTAGTCATCAAAACATATGCTGTGTGTGCAACTGAATTTGAAGTTCTAGGGTAAAGTGGCTGAAAAGAAAGATTAAAAGATTAGTCTCTGATTCAGTGCGCTAAAAATTTACTGTCACTGATTTGCAGGTCTAGCCACAGTTTGCTGGTAGTTTTGCAGGCGATGGAGAAGGTGACTCTAGTGCTAGCTAGTTTCCTGTCTCTTGTACATGGAATTAACATTTTTATACACAAAAATGAATACATCTTTTTAATCTGTTGTTATTTTCCCACTTTTTTCTTTCCATGTTGTTGTTCTATGAAACATGCTCCAGGCGAGGGCAAAAGGGCCTCGCTGACAGAGATCACCCGTGAACTCTCCAGCTTGCCTTTTGATTGGAAAGACTGCAGGTTTGACAGCAGGATGGCTGTTGAAGGCCACCCGTTTCTGTCACAGGAACTTCAACTTCTGTGACACTTCAGGGTTATGAGTGTCAAAGGCAGCTGACAGACCCGGTAACACAAACATCAACTCGCGCTTGCTCAGAAACCGGGAGGTGATCCTTCCCTTACGCCACCAGTTGATAGTCTGTGCCATGGCAGTCTGGCTGTAGTAAGACAAAGTGGTGACTGCAAGCCTTGACCCCATGGCTTCTCTCCCCTTTCTCTATCCGGGCTGCAGACATGGCGCGGGAGGTGAGAGGCAGCCAGCATTGCTAATCAACAGAGTAACGAACGGGGGCACCTAGGAGGGGTTACTGCCCCTGCGTGCCCCCACCTGCCTCCCACCTGTGCCTGCCATGTGGCTGGTCCTGTTTGTCACGCTGTGGCACTTAGCGGTGGTTCCTGCGTCACTCTCTTCACTGCGTTCCTCGTGAAGGCATGAATACTTCATTAGCTGTGCATATTCATCTATATTTGAGTATCTTCATGCTGAGAGCAGAAACTTGACGTTTCTTCTGGAGCAGCGTGGCTGCGCATCGCTGTGGTTTTACCTGAGCTGTAGAGGAGTTGACCTGCATTGCCACGAGCTGCCAGCCCGTGCCCGTGGGCTGTCTGGAAGCTGGTCGTCGCCATTCTGCTCAGGATGTAACCCACAGGGGCGCTGGCTCATGCGTTCATTGTAAGCTCTTGACCGGCTTGATGTTGCCTATCAGTTAGCATGCCTCAAGGTGGTTTCATTGTCATGACCAAGGTATTAGCCTCATCCCCCATTGGAAGCTAAGTAATGATTTTTTTTTAATTTTAATTGACAACCATGAAAACAAAAATAACCCTTCCTCTTCCCAGAACAACATAGAAACCTTTCAAGTCAAGTGAGAAAATAAAGTGAATTATGCAATTTTACTCGAGTCTCCTCTCGTCCCAGTGTTTAGTCTGCATGCTACAGCATAGCGATTTCCAGACTTGAACAGTGGGCCATGAGCTTTTACCTATATATATATGGAGAAGCTAAAAGTATAACTAAGCATAAGTAAACATACATAGCTACAACTGAATATAGCTACAGTTAGTGTAACTAAATAATTTATATTAATTTCCTTTCGGTGTGCCTCATTTCTGTAGCTATTATCATGAAAAAATGCCCCCAGATTGCCTTTTCCAGTCTGAAGGCACAATTTGTCATGATGGGAGACCAGAAAAGGAAAACAAGGCTGGTCTAAAGGCTGGTCGTTGTTGGCGCAAGGCCTTTGAGCAGCTTGGAGACCTCAGCCCGGCACTAACCCTGGCACCCAAAAGCAGGACCTGCCCTGAAAGTGCGCAGCCTCTGGGAAGTCACTGGGATTTCACAGCTACAACCAAGGAGAAAGTTGGCCTCGCTTTGTATAATTAAAACTGCCAGACTGATTTTAAACAGTGTTATCTACATTGAACTTTTGTGTACGTACGATATTTGAAAGGTTTTTTTTAGCTTTGATCACAGACACTGCTGCGGAGCCTAGCTGTGTTTTCATGCTGTATTATATTTCCTCTGGAGACTATCCTCTGCTGTATTGCCCTGGTTGCTGAAGGGACCGAGCAGCCTCCCGATGGTCTGGAGCAAGGCTGCTCATCAGACCTGGTGTCTGGCGGCAAAGTGACAAGCTGGAATACAGACTCTGTTTCGCTTTTGTCTGTTTTGCCTTCTGGGTTTGAGGAGTTTGCAAGGGGACACAGCCGATCTATTTGTGGCAGCAAGAGAGTATGCCTGCAAAAGGGCATTCTCGCTGACGAGACACTGATCAGAAGGAGCCCGCTGCCCTCCAGAGCCATGAGTGTAAACAAGGCGTTGCGTGTGCTATCTGGGCTGTGCCAAAGCCGCTAACGTGCCGTGGGTTTCAGTCAAGCCGCGTGGGCATGGCAGCCGGCAGGACAGGCTCTAAGCCATCCCGTGTTTCTCCTTTGGTGGCGTTACGTTGTTTGGACTCGTATTTATCTGCCATTAAGGATGCCGTGACGGAAGTTGGGTTGGGATCACTCCTGCAGTACGTGCGAGTGGGCAACACAGGTCCCCCTACCCAGGTAGTCCATTGAGGACTGGGTTTATGGGCTCCCTGGTGAGGCCAAGGCTTGACCCTGCAATTGAAATACCTTACGGTACATTTTACACATAAATACTGAAAACTGCTTTTATTCCCAGCCTTTATATGCTGGTCTTTATCTTTTGAAGTATTTTGGTTTTGTCATTGATTGGAAAGGCGGTAAGAAACAAGGCAAAAAAAGAAGATGGACGTGTATTTATTTCCATGTGAAGTGGCTGTGGGGCAGGTCTGTCCCCACCATCGCATATGGCCTGGAAAGCAGCATGCGGGCATCCCATCTCTGTGGGAGGATGCTCAGCTGTGAGTGCGGGAGGGGTGGTGTGTTGACCCACCATGTGTGGGGCAGCGCTGGCAGCGGGCTTGAGAAGTGGACACATGTTGTCAGACCAGTAAGTTGATCCCCTGTTGGGGCTGCCGGTCCTAAGTAGCTGCCGTGGTCTGTGGGGTGCAGGAAGGCCTTCCCATGACTCAAGGAGTGGAGTCTGGTCCTAAAGGAGAGCCTGGTTTCTTGGGCTTTGATCTTATAGGTCTTTTGGTGATGTACAAGAATCTACTGGCCTTGATTCTCTAGTTCAGGAAAGTAGATTGTACTTAAACCAGCTGAAGACTTATCCATAAACTGTGCCGAAGAAGAAAATCAAAGGCTGAAAATTTCACAGGCCTGGTAGTTGCTGCTTGAGATGTGCTTCACTTGCTCCCTGCCTTGCAGCTGACTTCCATGGGGTTTGGGACTGCCTGGAGCCAGCCTTTCAGCAGCTGTACGACCGGGCTGAAGGCATACTAGCCCAGTGCATTTGCTCTGTCCTGGAGGAACTCTGATCCTCACTGAGGGCTGAGGAGGGTGCAGCGCTATCCTTGTGTTCCCCTGCTTGTGGGCTGGAACTGGTTCAGTCTTTAACCCAGAACTGGTGTCCCATGGAAAGAGAGAAGAGGGGTAATGAAGCCCCCCCCTTACCATATTTAGCTGTATGGTAAGGATATGCGAATGCCTGGCTGGGCTGATCTCTGAAGAGGCGGAATTTGCAGCTTGGGTACACTGGCTTTGTGATTAATTTTCTCTGTTCCTGTGACATTAACCAGCCAAGGATCCGAGTTATGTTTTGAATGTTTTATTGAATGAAGCAGGAACTGGGGCTCTCCCCAGTAAACTTGCTGCAGACTTTAAATTCAGATGCTGTACAGTAAATACTTTTCTTCTCTCTTCTAGTTCACATGCATTTTCAGATCAAGATTCTCTGCAAAGAAAAGGTAATGCTTTTTCTTTTTCCTTTTTTTTTTATTTTTTTTTTTTTTCCAGTGGGCTGAATGGCTGGCTACTGGCTCTGTTAATGGGGCTGTAAAAGATCTTCATTCCCAGGTGTTGCTTCTGTTGGCATTAGTGACTGTTCTGTCAAATGTGTTGTTAAAGCATATCCCACTTTAAAAAATACCCTTTCAAAGACTTACCTGGTTAAAATAATCATTTATTGTCTGACCATGAGGTACAAGGAGAATGTGGAAGAAAGAAGTATACACTCTTTTTTATTTATTTTTTTAACCAAATGAAAACAGAGTTTTCAGTTTGAAGGATGGAGCTGTGAGAGTGTCCATGAAATTATCTGTCATCTCTGAAACCTCACTGTCCTGGCAAGCAGTCATGCCATCAGGTTGCCTGTCACAGCTTCACATCTCTGTCCAGAGCGGGGAAAGAAATCCCCACCCATAGTTACACACTTTTGCCATCCAATTCAACACACGTCATTTGACGGTAGAGTTTGCTGTATGACCAAAGAAGCAGCTTTTGTTAAGTGTGTCTGGGATGAATAAATACATGTGTAGGCTGAATCCTGTCATCTTTGGGCACTGGAGTTCTTCCCAGTAAGGGTAGCAAGGTGTTCAAGGAAAAGAAGAGGAAGCTTGTTGCACGAGTAAGGTAAAGTAAACTAGAAAATGGATCTATTGAAGGCAGTATTTGCACCAAGCCAAATATTTTCCAGAACAAAATCAGGTATTCTGAAATACACATTTCATGCAGGGATAATTATTGTTTGCATAGGAATGTGCAAGGTTATACTTTTATCAAAGACTGGATGTTTTCTGTGTAGGCTAATAACACACTTCCTTCTGCAGGTCGACGTTACGATGGTGGTGTGAAGCCAAAATTGAATGTAAATCAAGCAGCAATTACGCAGGTAATGTTTGAAGGAACTGGATCTATGAAGTTTTTCATAGCACATTGAGATATTTTACTTTGCTTTACTGAATTAAATAATATATTGTTTACAAGCAATAGCAAACAAAACTGCCTAAAACCTTGTGATGTGGTACTGGTTCACCACCTGCTGTACAAGATGTCTTCTGCTTTACTGAGAAGTGAGGTGAGGCTTCATTTGCCATCGCTGGTGCTGACCGGCAGCGGGTTTGGGCACGGGGTGTTACTGAAAGAACCAAGTCCTGTCACCCATATTCTGTACAATGCCGTTTGACTGCTGCGGCCAGTATTTTGCCAGTTGGTACTAAAAGAATAGCTGAAGCAAAACCGCCAATTGGTCAAAATTAATGGGAGTTTTTCCCAAGTCCAGCCTGTAGGTCTTGTCAAAAACTGAGCATAAAAGGCTTCTTTATTAAAAACCCTGCAAATGATATGATCTAACGTAAATAATCTGCTGATTGAAACTCTATCATTTGTACTTCTGAGAAGACACCCTTATCGTTTATACAAATGACAGTCATAGTCAACGTTTCTCGCTGCCTGTTGCATCATGTTTTCTGCCCATGATCTCACCTCGCTTTCAGCTTGTTGCTGTGAGTACTTACTAATTTTAATTCTAAAGCAGTCTTGTGCCATATGTAAGGTTAAGTATCAAAAGGGGTTTTTCAGGGTCTGAGCTGAGAGACGTGATTCGCTAATCTGAACAGAAAAAAAAAATCTCTCTTTAAGCCAAGACAAAGCTTTGGGGCTTAACCACGTCCCTTCTGGAGCCTGGTAAGATGCTGTTTATGACTGGGACTCAGAATAGCTCTCTTGTTTGTACATGATTTGAACTTGCTTAATCATATAATGTGCCAAATAATCATGTATACATTAACATAATCAGATAGGACATAGGTGTAGATGGAAAAGAATTGGTGTCTGGAAATTTTAGTTTGAAACATGAAAATAACAGTTAAATTTTGAAGTCCTTTCTGAACCCTAACACACTGTCTCAAATTATATTGCCTGACAGACAAGTTGTCCTCCTCTTGCTATGAAATTTGGCTTAGAAGCGATAGCATTTTTCTGATGTCCACAGATGACGTGGAAGCTGCAGTCCCCAGGTTTTAATTTTGCCAGTGATAGATTTTGTAAAGTCAGAGATCCATACTTGAGCCATCCTGTTCTGCAGCAGGCATTTTCCCAATTTTAGAGCCATCAGAAGCCAAATTGTCTGCAGGTAGATTTGGACATTTCTTTCACCTGGACAGCTGCCTACTGCACTCCCAGTGTGGTAGCCTGTGTCCTTTGCCCAAGCTGAGTCCTCTGTAGTGTGTTGAAGTAATTCTTATAGGTGTCCTAGAGAGTATTCTGCTGGGGTGAGCACCTTGTGATTCTAGCTTTGCTTCGATTTTTTATATCGTGCTGCTCTATGGTGAGATGGGAGCATCCCAGTGATACCACCCTTGTAGAATAAATACAACTTCTGTGTATTCTCTGGCTAGTTGTTCCGGAGGTGGAGGTCTGTATGGTGCCATTCCCATGGCGGGAAGGGGTTATCCAGAGAATTCTCTCCTTCCTCAGTTCAGTACTGCTGCCACTGAGAACTGGCTCCACAGATGCTCTCCAGGTGCTGGCCTCATTTATTCTCGTAGGTTGGAGAGTAACTCCTGAAATACACATCTTCTGATACTGATCTTTTATGTGGTCAATCAGGTTGTCAGCTACAACTTGAGCAGGAAAGGAGAGTGGGAAAGAGCATCCTGGAGGCCATTCACCCACAGCCACTACAGCCCTCTCAACGTCACAGTTAATGGCATCCCCTGCATTCTCTTCTGGGCCAAGAGGATCATGATTAAGTTTGAAAACCACACGCAGCTGGATTTGACGGAGAGGACATTTGGTGTCCATGCAACGGTGGATGTTGGAGATTCAAACTGCAGTGAAGACAATGCAATGTAAGGTGGCATTCTACTCTGTCAATGGAACCAAATAACAAGTCTAGTAAATACATACTGAAGGAAAAAGACCTTGTATTCTGTTGTATAGAGCCCCAGGGACAAGCTCCTTCTGATAATGTCCTGTCATTGATTGCAGGCAGCAGGGTAGCATGGGTTATATACTTTCAGAGCAGTCTTTCGTGAGGTGCATAGCTGTATATAGCTGTCTTATCTCTAGCAATGGTGTACTCAGTCCTTGTGGCTGGCTATTTCTGCTGTTAGTGCCTGTGAGGCTCCAGCCATTTTACATAGCTGCTGGGAGGCTGAGTAGTGGGTCCTGTGCTGAGTATGGGGGCCTAGGGGCTGGCCATGCTGGTGTCAGCAGTGACGTAACCTGTTCTGTGATCTAAAGGTGTTTCCACAGAATGTAAGTATTATCTCTTTCTGATTATACATCTGTGAAGAATAACGCAAGGTGCACGGAAATTTTAGTGAGGTTACAAGAAAACTAAAAGCATAGTTGAAAAAGAAGCCAGGTTTTCTACCTATGGCATCATAGTATTCAACAAGGCAGTCTGAGTTTCACATCATCAGCATGTGAACTGATCCAGTACTATGTTTTGAAAGGCAGAGGCAGAGAATGGAAGAATGTTATTTTTAAAACAAAAAAATACTAACAAACATTTCTTCTTCTAGTCTGCAATTCAGGGTTAATCTTAGTTTTACTAGTAATGATTGTAACCTAATAGAAAATGGACCCATGCAAAAATAAGGGTTTCAAATCATTAAATACAGTTTTATAGTTGTTCATAAGGCTTGAAAAATCAGAGAGACAGTGCAGTGGTGGACTGTAAACTCCTGCTGGAGCTGCTGTTTGGTTAGATTTGAGCAGGCTGCTCTGTCTACCTGTCTGTCACAGGTACCTCTGTAGTCTGGTTACAGTAGTGGATGCTTCATTCTGTAAATACAGAGTTCTAAGAATTAGAACTTGTCCTGGCTCTGTCTGTGAGGGAGATAATTCCCTTGTTTTGGGTTTGTGAGTAAAACAATGTCAATAACACACCAGTGTTTTGGCTCATGCTGAGCAGTGCTTGCACAGCATCCAGGCTGTCTCTGTTTGTCACTCTGCCTCCTTGGTGAGTAGGTTGAGGTTAGCAAGAAGCCAGGAGTGGACAATGCCTCGACAGCTGACCCAAGCTGGCCAGAGTTATATTCCTTGCGATATAATGCCATGCCCAGCAATAAAAACTGGGGTAGAGGAAGAAGAAGAAGAAGGGCGTAGGGGTTGTGTCTTCCAGGGTGGCCATTTCTCAGACATTTGCTGGGCATCGGTCTCCTCGTGGGAGATAGTCAGTGATTGCCCTTGCAAAACTTCAGTAGGTTTTTTTTCCCCTATTTTCTTCACTTACTAAACTCTATCTTGACCAATGAGTTCTCTCTCTTTTGCTCTTCCTGTTCTCTCCCCTGTCCTGCTGTGAGGGGAGGGGGGTGGTGGTGAGTGAGTGGCTGCATGGGTCTCAGCTGCAGGGTGGGGTCAGGCTGTATATTCTGCTTGCTGCATTATGTCAGAACATATTTGGGAATTTCTAGAACACATTATTCATTAAAAAAGCTGCAGGAAGAGTCAGGAGGCAGAACAACTCTACAGCATAGAGTTGACATTTCTTTTATCAGTGTTTCACCCTATCTGAGGTTTGATTTCAGAGTCTGTGGGTCCAGAGCCATCTCCTCTGCCATGTCTTCTCATCTTTGTTTCTCCCATCGTTTTCTGAGTCCCCTCAAACTAGGGACACAACTATTAAAGGCAAGCAGGACCTTGATGCCAGGTTTGAAGCTGAGGAGGGGATTTTTTCACTGGGGTCAAGAGACATACTGTGACTACTGATCCTTTTCTCCTCTTTTCTGTGAAGAGAGAGAGGAAAATCCTACCTCTTCCCAGTGGTTTTGCTTTCTTGTATGTTCTGTACTTTGTTTATTTGGCTACACTGAGAAATACTAGTCCCACTGACTCCTGCCCTTTGAATGCACTCCAGAATCCTAACCAAGAAAGCCCTGTCTTATCCTGAGCTCTTGCTAGGAGGGATTTGTCAGCACATTTGAGAGATTACATGAACAGATCCATGGCATCTCTGCTAGATTCCGCATATCAAGTCATTAGAAATCGTATGTTTCAAGTATCCATTCATCCATTGCCACTGACAGTGTCTAAGTACTGATGGAGGTCCCTATATGTAGAAATCATGCTCTGCAGGTAGGAAAACGGATAATCTGGGCTCACGAGCCGGGATTAGACTTGGCATAATTGCCAAACACAAGTCTTGTGTTAGATTTTTCAGTCAATCTGCATTTGACTGTAGCAGAGAGGAAAGGGAAAAACTGTCTTGAATGTTGCTCTATAATCTCAGATGTAAGGACTGACCTAAATTATGCGAGTTGATGGCTGGGTACTCATATGATGCATTGCCCAGTTTTTCTTACCCCAGAAAAGTCCCTTAAATTTCTCCCTCCTCCAGCTTTCTTCGTTAAGACAATACTCTCTTGTGGCTTTAGGTCAGCTTTCAAGCTGCTTTATACTGTCTGATCAATGCAAAGTAGCTGCAGCCAGGAAGAAATATTTGGCACTGAACATATTTGTCTTTGCTATACAAATATAATAATCCAACCTGTGGTGTGGGTTTTTTTTCTGTGTTTTTTTTTTTTTTTCTTTTTTTTAGTGCATTAACTTCTGGATCAGGCCACAGAGTTTAATGCTGTATTTGCCTGTGTCGAATCCTCAACTGTCTGTGATTTCCCTTTGTAATAAAGTGAGGGATAGTCTAGATTCAGTGCCCTAGATTATTGGACCAATGTTAGTCAACGTACAAGAAGTCTAGATCTCATATGAAATCATAGGGCTATCTGATTTTGTTTATGTTCTTCAACTTTAAGGTCAGAAGTCTTTCAGATGCTTGGAGAAGGCTGAGGTAGTGAATGAGTTCTTTGC
>KL286163.1:5191-18311 GCA_000699545.1 Podiceps cristatus | reverse complement strand
GCAGGACCTTGCACTTGGCCTTGTTGAACCAAAGTTCGCAGCAAAAATGTTCTTTCCTAAAGATATGCAGTTTATGTGAGTTGGTAGGAATGGGAAGAACTTCACACAAAGCCTCACACTCACTTTCTATCTTGATGTATACCTACTTCAGAGTCAAGCTACACTACTGTCTCTTCGTATTATAAGCACTAAAATGAAGTTCCCCTTGAACTGCATCATGATTCAAATGCAGCAAGTCTGAGTTGATTACACATTCATTATCTTTAATCACTGGCTAAATCTTCAACTCATTTCAAAACTACTTTTTGGGGGTTTTTTGATGGAGAAATAATTCTTAAAAATAGCCCATACAATAGACCAGTTCAAACTCAACTCCTTGTACTTGAGACAGCTTTTTTTTTTTTTTTTTAACCCTCAGGTTATCTGTCCTGAAAAAGAACTACAGATACTAATCAACTATGTGCTCTGTGAAGAGAAAATCCTCAGACAACTCTGCCCAGAAGACAACACGAACAAAAGTAGCCTGCTTCTGGTACTGCTGGGATGATTTGCACTTCCGAAAACCCACAGGCAGTGCCAGCCTTGGGAGCGGGAGAGCAAAAAGAGACCAGCTGTCACATTCCCCCCTTCCCAGTCCTGCTCCAGAGTCACAGTTGGTAACTCAGCCCTCAGCATGGCTGCAAACAGGAGGAACGGACCCATAGGAGGGGGGAAGCAGAGAACTCTTAGCACTTAGGAATTTACACACCAAGTCTCCCAAAAATTAACTGCCTAAAAATAGCAGCTTTGAATCAAAGATTTGCTTAATCCTTCCATGCCAATAGAACCAGAATAATTCAGCTGGGTGAGAAGCATTATGTTAACTGCTCCTGCAGGCCACAGAAAGGTCACTGAACAACAATCTGTCTTTTTACTGAAACAGATCCTGTAGCAAACTAGAATTAGTGGTAAGCTGATAATGTGTTGCTAAAAAAAAAAAAAAAAAGAAAAAAAGGGCGCCTTTTTTTTTGCCTTTTTTTTTTTTTTTTTTTTTTCATCCTTTTTCCCCCCCCCAACAGGTAAATGCTTTGGCAAGGAGCTGCCCAGAAAACTGAAGCTATTAGTGAGGCTGAATAAACCCATCAAGCTTCGACTTCCAACCACTCCAAGCATCCAAGGATTTTGCAGGAGGAATGCAGGTGCTTAACTCTGTGACTAACACAGCAAACCCCTATCTGACATTGCCATTCAAAGCATATACATTCACATGCATAAGCCAAACAGAAGCACACAAACTCATGCACACATGCTCAGAGAAATTAACTGGTGTTTTCACTAAATATCTCAAGGGCAGCTGTCAAAAGATGCTGAAACCATGCCTTGCCCAATCTGTTTCTGCTTGTTTTCTTAAGACCAGGCTGTACGTTTTCATCCTTCTAGCCACTGACCTAGCTCCAGTTGCATACTAACATCAGCCTGTAAACATTGCCACCTAACAGTTGGTGCAGAAGCACATGACTATGAAAAAGTCTTAGATTTTGCTGTACCTCCATCGCTATTTCCTTCTTCTGTTATGATATCCAGAAGTCTCTCAAAGGCATTTTCGAAGGCAACAATCTTCTGTATGGCTGCGTTACTTTTTGTCAATTGCTGTAACAACAAGACTCCCTTGACAGGTGTGGGAAGAGAAGAAATTAAACTTAGTTTTACTAGAACTGCATTGCTTTTCACAGGTCACAGCTCTTAGAAGGATGCTAAATTGGCAGCATAACCCTTGGCCAGAATCACGGGACAGAACCACATGCCCCACAATTTGGTACAGGTAACAAAACCAACCATGGACACCATGCAGTAGTTCCGTCATGCCTTACTGCACTCCAAAATAGAAGCACACCGCTCCATAAAAGGATGCTAAGTGGCTATCCAGAAGGAAGAGGGAACTTGTAAAGCACCTCGTCTGTTCTGTAGTAAGTAATGAGAGCATTTTGCCATCTGAGGAGTAAAGAGGAGGAGCTGAAGAGAGCTTGACAGAAGGCCAAGAGAAAAATCAGCTAACACACTAGGAAAACCCTACACAAAGGTCAATGTTTGCATTAAATACACGGCAAATTTGCCTTGTTATGTGAATTGTGACAATACATCCAGAAGTCACCCAACTCAACTGAAGAATGAAATATTCCCAATTAGCAACCACAATGATTTCCTCACATGCATTCGTTTAACTTAATCCAAATTCTGCACAAGTACTGAGCAATTCAATTGACAGTTACTATTCATTAAGAGGATAAACTGCCTCTGTTCAGTACTTACATCATTTCGTATAACTTCCCTAGAGTCTGCTAGTAAATCCATGAGTCTGGAAACACCTGCAAGAAATGCATTTTAAAAAGAGCATAAAGATGGTGCATCTTTTTCATGCTGGATGTCTTTAAAGCACTTTGCTCAAGACTCCTTCAGCCCTCTGCCACGATGTTTGCTGCGCTTCCAGCTTCAAGTTTATCAGCAATAAACTCAAGCACTTACCCATAGGGCTAACAAGAATTATCTGCTGCACTTGAGGTCCTTGCTGCTTTAAGAGAGATGTAAGTAGTTTTACTCCAGGCCAACGAACATGGAAATCAAATTCCTGCAGAGATAGAAAAGAGTACAATAAGTAATAAATTCCTCAGTATTCAACTTTTTCTTCAAGACACTAGTTATGAATAGACACCAAACAGACAAAGAATTTCATCTCCTGTCAATTTCTTTTTTCATCCATCCTATTACAGCAGATGGCCAGCAAGTCAAAACACTACCCTCTTCCACAGTTCCTTCTATTTTGCTGTCAGCAATGTGAAGTCCCAGCAGTTTTCTTTCCTCTCTCTCCCCTGTGATAGCTATCCTAGCTATTTCTTCCTTCTAAAAACCACCCAGTCCAATTCTCCAGGGATCAGCCCATATTACCCAGAAATCCAAGATGATAGGGAAAAAAAAAAAAAAAAGCAAAAAAAAAAAAAGCAAGCTCTTTTCTTATCTTCTTCCTTTCTCAAACAGCAGCTTCTCTGTTAAAATTTGGTCTCATCAGCAAGAGAAACCTCAAGAACTAGCAAGTCCGTGGACAGACTTGACCACCACAAGAAACCTTTGGGCTTCCCAGGTCAGCTCAAACTCATTCAACAGACGGTGACTGGACCCGCATCTCAAGTGAGTCACCTCACAGAGCTTGTACTTGTAATCCTGCTATATTTAAAGCAGCACCTTGAAGTGAGCCGGTAGAACACTAATTTGGACAGTCTTATTTTAACCCTATTCCTAGTTACAAGTGAAAACTGAGTGCGTGTCATCCTTTCCTCAACACCCTACCTACCTCAGGCACTGGCCAAGATAAACATCTCAACTCTACTTGCTGCAGCAGAGAGGTAGTGGCTAATCAATTTTCTAACCATCTCCAAACAGGCTTGATGCTCCAAACAGGCTAAAGCTTTTTCTAAAACTGACTCTTCTACAGTACAAACCATGAATGACATAACATTGCCAGCAAAGAGGAGGCTGAACTAAGGCATCTGCAGAGAAAAAGAACGTGTAACATACAAAACACATTGCAAGCTTCCAGCTCTGCACAATGCTATAAACATTTTTATCAAATAACACTTCAGTGTGCAATTGCACACCAAGCTAGTTTCAACAGTCATGCAGCTCCACCTGTAGGTTTCACCTGTCTTCAAGACAGATGCTTGTTCTTTTGAACTTGCAGATCTCAGATTTGGATCAATACAGAACCCTGCTGCAGACCCTAGTCTTAACTCGTCACAGTATACTCGATCAAGTATATCCTGCATTTCTCTAAAATAGATACTGCATTTATGAATCTCAGTATTTATAAGGCAACGTTTCATATTAAGTAGTTTTATAGGACA
Source organism: Podiceps cristatus (assembly GCA_000699545.1). NCBI lineage: Eukaryota > Metazoa > Chordata > Aves > Podicipediformes > Podicipedidae > Podiceps > Podiceps cristatus. Next base: position 14,436 of record KL286163.1, on the reverse strand, counting down.
GTCAGCCACAAACAGAATTTCAGAAAGATCATTTTACTAACTCACTAACTGTAGCCTACAAAACTGTGCTCCTAATTTGTTTTTCCACCTACAGAGGCTGAAATTCAGCATTCCGAGATTAAGCCTCAGATATACTAACAAACATTTAATACATGCTGAAAACATGACATCAGTTCCATATGAGAAGAGTAAAACATCATATTTTTACTGAAGATGGACAACCAAAAAAAAGTGGAGAGAGATTCCTGTTCTTTTTCTATCAACCACAATCATATTCTTAGTTCAGAAACAAAACTTTTAACACTTGAGAATAGAGTCAGTCCTTGAGGATAAAACCATTGAAAGATGAGTTAAACTTATGCTGATAGAATGCAGCCACCCTTTCTACTTGAACTGCATCCCAACAGACATTACTATCTCACTATCACTTAATGATCAGTTGGAAAATTATTCTTGCACGAGTGACAGGAGTTGCTGTTTGTGGAGCGATAATTTTTACTGTTTCTAATCAATTATCTAAACCCCTTTCAATATTACCCAGCTTTAAAAGCTGCACTAACAGCCTTCATCCAGGTCCTAGTCTTCACTCACCTCCGACCCCACATTCACCGTGTCTAAGAATACCTTACATTTGACATAGTCTTCACTAGGAAGGCAAAAACGTAGCTTTATCCATTAAGATAACCTCCCTGTACAGTACTACATATCTCTCAGTATTTCAAGTATGATACTGTTACTCACCTCCACAAGAGTCAACAAGAGTGTGACATTTTCTTGCTGTTTAATGAAAATCTCTGTGAACTGACTTCCCAAATCATCAACTTGTTTTGGTAAGTTTTCTTCTGTAAAAGTAAAAAACAATGTATTACATGATTGGAAGAACTTCAGGTATTTTTGACTTTTATTCTTACTAAAACAGTGTCATGAGTGACAAAGTAGTTTAGAGTCACTGCTATAATGTTAATTAAATTATTTTCAAAACAAACTGACTCAAAACTTTGCACAAAAGAGAAAACTTACATTTCACTAATCATCACTTTTCTTGACAGTTTTGTTTTAAGAACAGGAGGGAACCAAGAATCTACTAAATAAACTCAATTCAGCATTAAAAGAAAAAAATCCTATTTCCATTGATCATATCTGACCAGATTCACAATTCTCACACCCACAGTTGCCTGTTACAGATAATAAGCAAGTCCACTCAAGTGAGCAGAGAATTCAGAAAGAAGAGAACCCTCACAGCAAAGGAGAAGAAAGCCTCAAAGTGGCTACGTTCACATGCAGCTGAACTGATCCAGTAGCAAAGTTCCTCATAAGGACCGTTCACTCACGTGCAAAAGCAAAGCACATTTCATACCAAGAGGCTTGAAGCAAGCAGTGGGGAACATAAACCATGGAAAACTAAATGGCTCAACCACCTTTTTTTTTTTTTTTTTTGCTTTATTAACAGAAAAGACCTAAACATCAAGCAAGGGAGAGTAAGTTTGAAACAGATGAGCATAAAAATCTCTCAGTTTTGGAATGTGAATTCATTTCACAACGTAAATGATTTACATGCAGAATTGGGGTAGCACATCAATTTCATCTTGCACAATCATCTCATGCAGCACTGTCACACAAAAAACAAATGCAGAAGTATCCCAACAAAACAACAGAAAACATGCAAATCGCATCTCTGCATCACTGCTGGTTTTTTAGGCTGAGTGACAAGCTGTTTCACAAACCAATCATATTTACATACTACTAGATGGTGTAGTTGAAGAACAGCAATTCTATTTCTGTATCTAATAATCTGACTTATACTTTCATTTTGGACAGGAAGAGAACACATTTCATTCATGTCCAATACACTTTCTGAGACCTCAGCTTTTCAGCTGCTTAGCAGCAGTTCAAATCCAATCCCACTCAGCTGAGGCAGGAATTCAGTTGTACATGACACCAGTGGCCACCTACATGAAATGAGTCTCTCAAGTATAAAAAATAGGTTGGTTCTTTGCTTGGCTGTGTTTACACAAGGTTTCTCAGAGCAGCACAGAAAGGCAAGAGGCTAAGTGAACACAAATTATGACTAGGGGAGCAACACACAGGACACATCCCCCAAACAACTTGCTCCTTCTCCCCCTTCTCTCTCCATGACCTGTTTCTGTTCCACAGAGCATGCTGCCACCTGGTCGGGCTCTATTCTGTGTTTTAGGCCATTCTGACAGTCCAACACTTCATTTCGGAGCTGCAGCAAAGCCACTGCTGCCCATCATCTAAATCAGGTTGCCCTACAAATCACGCAGATGTACATTCAGCACTGTGACACTGTCCCATGCCAGCTGATGAAACCACAGGCACAGAACAGCTTGAAGCATAAAGCACAGAAGATATGTGGTAAAGCCACTGAATTTCTGACCAAATCTGAAGGTCTGATTTGGGTAACTTAAGGTAAAACAAGGATTTTTCTTCCCACTTTAAGAGCAGGATTCTCATCCTTATCAAGGAGTCACTAACAAACCCTTAACAGTTACGCAGCTATAAAAAGGGTCAAAGACCACACAATCTTCAAACTCTGTACCTCGGTAGGGGTATAGAAAACCAGAGAAATCAAAAGACCCTACCGTAAAAATTTTAATTCAACCAACTCAATTTCCTTTGGATTTAACCTGCTGGCTATAGTGATTCACTGCAAGCTATCCATTTACAACATCTAATTTTTAAAGATTTCCAATACAGGAAAGAGGTTTTGATTTGGCCTTTCAGACATCTGAGAGTAGCTGATCATTTTTCTATAGCAGTATAGCTATATTTCTCCCTTGAAGCAGGCCTATCGGTAGGTAGCTTACAAGAGGGAGAGAGAAGCAGCACCAGTGTGCTGTACATTTTTAACAGGAGAAACTATGAAATACTAAGAATATATGACAAAAGGGAGGACAGAATGTATGCAAAAATGACTGTAGCCCAGGGACATAGTACCTAACACACACACACCCCCAAAAAAAAAAAAAAAAAAACACACCAGAACAGGTAAGCCAGCTCCACAGAAGTTTAGTTGCTGCACTTGCTACTGTAGAATAAGAGGCAACTCGGCTGAGAATCACACACAGACCGCACATGCTGTAGCTTGCTGAAAACCAAGAAAAGCCCAGAGACCTAAACTTTTTTTTCTTTTAAATAAATGCTTAAGTTAAAATATTTCACTGATTTTTTTCAATGAGCTGTGACTGAACATCTTGTCCTCTACCCAAACTCAACTACAAATAGCAAGTGTTTGAACTATAGATTCTTCCTAATCCCAACCCTTGTGCTTGCACAAGTTCTGGGTGCTGAGGCAAAACCTGAGCAGTATAGACAACTTACACAGCCTCTTAGAGGCTTGCTGTAGTTCCTATTTCTTCCAAAAGCTTGCCTCTAGTTCAGGATGTTTTGGATTCCTCTAAAAAAGGGCCAAATTAAAGCTGGCTTTTTTTTTTTGCCCCTCAACTCTTGCTTTTTCCTATCAGTATTTTTTCTATTAAACATAAATAAATAAATAAATAGGAGCAGGACAGAAAGAAATGGGTGGAGAAGTGAAGGTGCACCTTCTACTTCCATGAATATACCACAGATCTTGCAGCCACACAGCCACACTTCTACCCATAATCGCTCTTCAAATCTACACATTCACAAGGCTCAAAACTATTAAGATTAGCTCTTAGTGATTCACTAACATCCAGTACTTCAAACTAGAACTTCATCTTAAAATCAACAGATTAAGTGCATTAAGAATAGTTTAAAAAAGGAGAACATACAAAGTGTTAGGGGTAAACTTACGGTAGAAGCGAACACTATTTTAACATGCATTGCTTAAAAGAGACACTGCGAAGGATGCTTTCGTGCAGCGCATGCATTTATGTCAAACTTCAGGGCTTCTTGCAAACAGAAACTCTGTTCACAACCTTTTGCCCATTAAAATCCTACCAGTGCTGAAGCTGCACACTTTCGTAACATCCTGAACAAGAATTTATCATTATTACAATTTCCAGACATCTGCTGGCATTCAATATGCCCAAATCGCATCAGAAATAAAATTGGCAAGACACCTCACCTCTAAAGAAAGTGTATAGAGTAGAATGCAACAAGCTTTCACTAAGCTCCAATGCAAGTCTTTACAGTGTCCTTTTTAAACAGCAGGGAGTGTTATGGGTGCGAGTAGCAACTAGGCCTATAACAAAGTGCCATATTTATATAAGGAAAGGTTCTTTTACCTTCAGAGTCATCTGTCAATGCAGACAAAAAGAAAAAAGAAACAAGAGAAGGGTTCACAAATTGAACAGCTTTCCAAACAGCACACCCAATAGCAGCATAAGCTCAGATTTCCATGACAGCAATTATTCCTGCAGGTAGTTCTTACGGAACTTATGGTCCGAATGAAGCAACCCCGTACTCTTATAACACTGGTGATCTCACATACATAATTCAAATTTGTCAACTCTTTGCTCTTCTTAAGAGACTGCTAGTAAGATTCTCGTGGAGTCCATAATCAAAGCCGCTACCATGAACAGGGATTCACCAGCACTGTAAAAATCTGATCTTGTTCAAAACCTCTCTCAGCAAGATCAATCTTGAATGAGATGAACAAGGAAAGAAGGGCAAGTAAGCAAAGCAACAATTGGAGAAATTGTAAAGAATAACATATCACAGAAGGATTTCAGCTTGCAAGTCTCTTGCAGCTACGTAAATGACAATTCATTGTAGAAGGCACTGTGAAAGGACATCTGGCACAACATAATGCCAACGTACTGGGAGACATTTATTCAAATTGGAGAACCTTCACCTACTTTCCGTAAGGTTATTTATCACTTAAGGAGCCTTTGAAAATATATCTTGGGGTAAATACTGCAGGTAAGAGACTGCAACTCCAAGGGCACCATCACCTCACATTTTGCCCATTCACAGGAGCCTCTGCACTCCACTACATCTAACAAAAACTGAAAAATGGAATACACGGGCTGTCAAGGCCTAGAAAGACTCTTGAGGTGCATGACAAATGGAGGATGTTATGAATACACAGGTATTCAGTCATCTTAAACACAGCCTTCTGCTTACTTCATGCTTGCCCAAGGCATCCAAATTTTTTTAGACAAGCTGGTGTGATGGACCTCCATGTTCATTCATCCAAAAGCAGAATGGATGTCCTAAAATACTTTTTTTGTTGTTGATGTTTTCCTCTTAAAACCTTGGAAAGCAAGTCTATGGCTGTTTGGCTTAGATTACTAGTTTGAACAGTGATCAAGCCAAGCCCTGATTTGCAAATACAAACAGAAGTGGTTTTCCAAACAACACACACAACAGGCACAAGTGAAACGTAAAAAAGGTCAACTGAACCTTGCAGTTGACTCTACTACACAAGCTACTTCAGTTTAACAGCCAGTAACCTTCCTGGCAGAGTCACCTACTTGGCAGTTGCTTGCATGACTGGAACTGGTCTCACTTTTCCCCAGTGATGGGAGCAAGTGCACACAGGCTCAGCATTCGACAGACGCAGCTCTCCGATTGAGACCGCCTCCCAAACTAGTACTTGCACTGCCCTCAGCCAGATCTCATCCCCGTTCTCTAGACACTCCTTGACACTAAAAGGCGGGCAACTTGGGACTGTCCTGCCCTCTGCACAATTCACCCTTCAAGAGGCTGAAATGGCTATAAGAAACAGCTGTTTTACTTGTCAGAAGCATCTGGCTCCTCCTCAGTCTGGGAACTCATGGCTCCAATTCATGTATTTAGTTTTAAGAACATTCTTCTTGCCCAAGCCTAATTTGGGTTACTGCTGTCATTTTCGTCAGCATACTCATGTCTCTTGAAATATAGGGTTATTTTTAATAGCTGTAAGCATCTTGTTGGCCTTTGAGACCCATTTTGATGGCCTATCAAGAAAGGCCTTAGAAAATAAAAATACATACAAGAGGGGCAGGGAGTTTCACAACCTAGCTATACAGCGTCTACTTCCACATCTGCTTATTTTGGGAAGAACAGGCAGAGTCTCCTTCTAAAAAGCCACAGCACGGCTGGAAAAGAAGACTTACATATAGCCACATTATCATAAGCACCTGAGATTTTCTCTCTCAATATCCCTGTAAATCATCAGACAGTAGTGTCCCATCTAACAGTAACAGCCGGAACTATCCTTTCCCAATAGCAAAAGACGACTTGATTCTTTATTTACAAACAAACAAAAAATCCCATTCCAACCAGGCTGCTGTTCACAGAACATAGTTTTTAAAGTGAATAAGCAACAGATCCAGTATTACTGTAAGGCAAGCTGCATAAACCACGATTTTTAGCATTGTCCTAACAGCTACATAACAAAGCAAGTCTCGGCATTAGTCAATCACATAGTATTACAGTTTATAATTTGAACAAAACCACCAAGGAAAGCACCCCTAGAGTCAATACAACTATTACAACCAAGCACTTACCTTGCTCCTCCTCTTCTAGGTCATTTGATATTATATTGTAGAGAGTGTCCAAGGCGTAGCCAATTATTTCAGAATCTGAACTGCAAAATGAAAGAACCACTTTAATGACTTATTTCCAACTCCTCTTACAACATTGTTTTTCTGCACAGGCAGTTTCCTTTGTAGCATTATAGCAAGTGAGAAGGACTGATGTTGACAGATGCTTTATAATACCACATAACCATGAGCTGTCTGGTGCCTAAATGGAGTCAAACTCCTTTTCCAGTTCCATTCCCTTAGGTGGCCACATCCATAAAGTCTAGTGACAGGAGATGACCACAGGAAGTTTCACCATAACCATCTCTTCCATTTCCTGTGTCACTCCCTCCAACCTGCTCCTCAAGTATACCAGGAGAAATCTCTAGGAGGGATTCAGACCCTTTCCCAGAAAGTCACCCAAGGTAGCTGCAGACAAACTTCAGCACCATCACAGGGAAGACCCTCCCCAATGCCCCACCAGTGAGAACCAGGGGTCAAAAGCTTCCGCCCCACTTGAATGCAATGACAGGTGCAGATTCTCCCAAACAGCCCAGCCTCTGTGTCACCAACTCAGACTACACCCAGTTATTAAGAGGTTTTCAACTCCAAGCATCTCCAGGAAGCTAATGGGCAGCCAATCTAACCCCAAAGCATTAGTTCACCTGCTTACACCAAGACTCTTCTCTTAATAAGCCCTGTTTTAAGAGAGACCTGTTTTTTCTGCATTACAAAACCCGAACAATCTGTAAACTCTACACTACCACCAAGACACTGTACTAGAGGGTTTTTTTGCAGGGGGGGAAATATAACCATTGTTGCTTGCTTCGTTGCTCATAAATCAGAAAAGCACAAACGCACAGCTGGTAAAAAAACAAAGGAAAAGAAAACCTAACATCACAAAGACATGCACCTCAGAGTGCAGAAGCCCAAACCTCACAGCTATTTTCATGTCTTGCCCAAACATCAGAACAGCATGTTGTCAAAACTAGATCTGATTAAAACTTTTAACTATTTGTTTTCACTGATCTCTAAGGCATACTAAGTAAGGCCTCCACATCAAAGATAAATTTGCATTTGAATAAGATACTAGGCCAGTTCAGCACAGAGGCCTAAAAAACAACCTGTCTAACCAGCAATCTTAAAAGCCAAGCCCTAATTGAGGCCACCTATCTCTGTTAGACCACTAATTAAAGATGACAGACCTATAGCAGTTGTTGCAACCAAGAAAACTAGAGATGCTTCAAGCTGATCCACCAGCTTTGAGAAGGCACAATGCAGCAATCCGTACCTCCATGTCTATCACTACAAGGGCTTTAGTGAGCTGCCAAAGTGACATCTAACCTCCTTTTCTACAACTTTCACACTACACCAAAAGCTAGAAATAAGGTGTCAGTGTAGTTCTTTCCTGTTGGGTTCTGAACTAAGTCCTTGCCCTGCTGACGTCTTCCCAGGATACATGCATTTTTCCTCAGTGTGTGTCACTCAGTTCATACCACCTGCTTTTAAGTTGGCTTGTAATGGAAACAGAAGATAAAAAAAAAAAAAAAAAAAAAAAAAAAAAAAATGGCTTGTAATATAAAAAAAAGAAAAAAAAAAAAAAAAAAAAAAAAAAAATGTATCTCCTCTGCCAAACTTTTAGTCAAAGCAAGTCAAGAAAGCTTTTAGTCCTTGCAAACGTTCTCATGTAGCAGGTATGCACAGATTTCGAGCCTGCTTATGTTTTTTCCTTTCTTGTAATTTTAGTTCTTCAAAGCCTGTGGTTTCCTTTTCATTTAACTGAAACAATTTCATATCTGAAAAACATAGAAATTATTTCCTGGAGACTTAAACAAAAATGCCCCATAGAAATAAATTAAAAAAACAAAAAACAACACCCACAAAAAAACCCACCACCCCCAAACCACCCAAAAAAAAGACCAAACAAAACACCACCACACAACAAAACAAACAAACACACACAAACCAGTCTCAGCCTTGCTTTTCCTTTCCCTTGTTAGGGAAGTTGCAGCAACTATGAAAAAATAAGCAAATTTTATGTAGATGTGGAAAAAGCAGGCCTTGTTTCTCCTGTCAAAAGAGGAAGACAATCACAAAATGAAGACAGGAGCATCCTTCCAGTCTTTGCTGTTCACCGCCTTGCTACCATTCACCACATAAAACATTTTATTGATTACTCTGCTCAGACTGAAGCCATGCAGCTTTTGCTCTGTAGTAAAAAAAATCAGTGAAGAAACAGCCTTCCAGTCTCTCATGCATCCATAAAAGATGCAGCCTTTGTGCACTGCAACAATCCAGCATAAGCCACCTCAAGCATCTTCCCTCTGACTGTCGTGCTTTTATGTGGCAATCGATCAAAACGTCGGTACAGCACTGCATGAGTTCACGAGCAATAGCAGAGAAGAATCACACGGAAGTAAAGGCACCCAGATATTGTCCTGCCCATGTAGGGTGCCTCAAAAATGCTTTTACCTATTTTTTCCAAAATTACAGCATTTCACTGTCAGAATAGAGACAAGCATCGTGCCAAGAAAAGCATCAAAAAGCAGAGTGTTTCTATCAGGTCATCAATGACAGGAGGGCATTTCATCACTCCTAAAAACTCATGGAAAAGCTATCAAAGGGGTAACAGCAAATCACAGCACATAAATAAGGGAAGTTAGTGCCTTAAGAAAAAAAAAAAAAAGGCATTCTGTTCTGTCTCTTAGGTTCATACTACATTTCACACTATTAGAATTGTCATGCTGAAATTTAAAAAACTTGCTATCTAAGTAGAACCAAAGCAGTTAAAAG
>KL286161.1:394-12278 GCA_000699545.1 Podiceps cristatus | reverse complement strand
CGAGCCCCAGAGGCCCTCACGCAGGCTCTCCTCTTGCCCCAGCGCCTGATGCTCTATTTGTCCGCAGAGCTCTCAACGCGCCTCATTTTCCTTACCTGCCTCCGATGGCCTTGATAGCAGCCAGCAGGGAAGGGGTAGTGGAGCTTGGGGAATGGGGAGGCAGCAGGCAGACACACACAGTGGAGTAGAAACGTAATTAAACAGTGGGAAAGAGGTACTTGCTTTTTCCCTTTTAAGATTTGCAGTATGCAGAGGTGTGGGAAGGTCAATTACCCCTCTCTACATGATGCGCCTAAAGGCACTTATGTTTCTTACCTCAATTAACTCTCGCAGAGATTGCTTTGCCAGACAAGCAATAGATTCTGTTTCCTTTTCCCTCTTAGCTTGACTAAGTTTTCTAGAAACAAACTTCTGTTTATGTTTTTGGGTCCAGCACTGATGTCTTGAATGGAAAAATGCCCAAATTGTATGTAAGGAGTAGCTTGGGCAGATAGGAGAGAGGTTTGAAGGGCAAGAGCTGTGTCCTGAGTGCCAGTGTGAGCCACCACATTGATCCCACATGCTTTAATCTCTGTAGGATTTTACATTTTGGAGGTATTTGGATGGTTTTTGTTTCCTTCATATATGAACATAGTCCAGCCGAGCAGCTGCATAACACTGTTGTCTAAAATGCATGAATGTTAGGGACAGGTGTCCTGAAGAACTGAAATATGTTCTTGTTTCCCTTGTAGCAACGTGTCCCGGCAAGGTCAAATACTGAGTAACCTGTGTGGTGAGCTAACCCGCTGTAATAAGTAGCATTATGGTGAGACACACTGCCCTAAGAGCCATGGCATTACTAATTGGCCTTCAGTGTAAGTTTTCAAACCTTGCCAGGCTTTTATGTAGGTCATTTCTCTGATTCTGTGTCATTGCACAATGAGCACTACAAGATGGACACAAAAACAGGTTCAATTTTTTCTCTCTCCCCTCTTCTGACCCATGCACACAACCTAGATTAGCTTGCAAGCAAGAATTATGGAGCTCACAAATGGAAAAACTGCAGGTACTCTGTGTTTACTGCCTTTGCAGACCTAAAGCTCCCTAAAGAGGGTCACAAATCCACATGAGGCTCCTAAGCACAACATACTGCATTTGGGTCATGGTTAGCTGAAAAGTCACGTAGAGGCAAACAGCTTCCTCTTGACTATGTACTGGAGAAATACCATGTGATGTGTTTATTCCAGGCTCCATATGGGATAAACAGCAAGCACTGATACAGATCTGCTCGGCTATTAGGAGTTGGGAAGACGTGCTGCGGTGGGAGATCTCTGCTGTGTTGACAGGAAAGAATGACGCCCCTTGCTAGGAAAGAGTCCCCCCTTTATGGGGAATCCACCGAGTCACCCATCATCACTGTGCTGCGGTAGCCTACAGACTGCTTTGGGCTCCTGCCTGCTGGTCAGCCTGGCCTGTCGCATGGTAATGAGTGAAATTGTCCCATCCTCGGTGTAGGTAATGCAGCTACGGCCAACGGAACCCAGCAGGGCTCTCGCAATGAGCGTGGAAGTGGTTGCTCGCAGGTTGGCTGTTTTCCATAGCTCTGCCAGTCTTTTATACTTTATCAGGGACTGAAGTATGATTGTTGTAGAGAATCTTTTGCAAAGCAGCGCAGCATTGCCCTGCCTGTAGTTGGGATTTGATTTCCAGAAAGGAGGAAAGTACTCCAGAGCTTTGTTAGAAGTCTGTGTCTGTGTAACGTTAATCTGATAACGTTAATCTGAGAGAAGCTTGGGAGACTTTGTACTAATTTCACAATTTTTCAGGAAGAAAAAGAGGGAGGGAGGGAGGGAGGAAATTTAGACCCAGGAGTGTGCCTAGGGGCCTGGAGGCTGTGCTTAGACTTTATCTAGAGGTAGTAAACACATGAAAGTGTGAAGTCTTGTGACAGGATCCAAACACAGCAACCTTCTAAAAGTGTCCAAAGTAAAAAGCAGTTCTAACGTGCTAAACTATCAGTGACTTTAAACTAAAGGCGACATCAGGCATGTCAGCATACCAGAAGACAAACTTCTCAGTTTGTTCAGAAAGCTGTCTTTCCCCCATAGCAGCACGGCGTTCATGCACTCTGCAGGCCTTGTGTTACGCGTACGCTTTCGCCCTGCTGTCCCTGCCCACTGTGGTTTGCCTCAGCTGTGGAAACAGGAACTGCCGAGTCAGCACGCTGATGAAACTCACACCGTTTTCGCACATCTCTGGGGAGACTGCCACAGCAAGGAGGTTGGCAAGGAGGAAAAAAAAGAGTACTTAAATTTTCGTACAATTGCCTGAAACAATAATCTGATTTCTTAAAAGCTCTCCAACTGAAGGAGGCTTCAGGACCTGAGCACTAGCTGCAGGTGACTGATCACACCTGGCACGTGCAAGCTCATGATCAAACGTTTAGAGTTTAGTGAATGTCATTTTTCTGCCTGTTCTGTCGATCAACTCAACTATGCCTTACAAAGCTGACATGCAGCTGGCTGAATAGACAGAATAAGGCTATCAAATTTAGCTCATCTGCCTGGTGACGATGCAGAACAGCAGCCTGTTGTGATTACAGATTCACGCAGAGGTGAAATTGCTCCCTTGAAGCTGGTACAAGGTAATGGACTTTTAAAAATTCAAATAACCCCCTCAGAAGGGTCAGGTGTCCTGAACAGTGTGAGCATCAAAGGGAAAAGAGATTTGGGACGACTGCATCTCTGAGAACAAAATATCCATGGCACAGTAGAAAGTAGCTGAAGGTCAGCTAAAGGGATGGGAAGGGGAAAGCTAATTGCCAAGTTGTTTAAAAGTTGGAAAGAGAATCAGACTGAAGAAGATGGATATGTTCCAGAGAGTTATTCTATTAAGGACATAAATAGGGTGCTGTGGATAAGCTCAAAGTGAACAAAAGCAGCGTCAACAGCAGTTAGACAGGTTAACTGCTCAGAGTACTACCTGTGAAAGCCACACCTTCTCGCCCAGAGGCCCCTGGTCTGCCCTCATTTAAATCAGGTCTGCTTACTTCAGCGCCATGGTGTTTGCGTTTTGTTGGGGTTTTTTTACACTTATTAGAGAAATTCAACAACGAGCGTGAGGCCTGTTTCTTGTTTTGCTTATCATGAGAATTGTTAATTGAAACTCAGAGCCAAAATTTGCCCGTCAAAGGCAACCAGGCAGGAAAGACGCCTGTGCGGGTCACACGAGTATTATCCGGGGACGTCTTGCTGGGGCTGCTGGTGCGACCTACGTAGGAGAGAGGGGATTTTAGTGCAAAGATTGCAGGGAGAGATGACAGTGCCGTAAATGAGAATTCAGTAGACAATAAGTACTTAACACATTGACAGCAAAGTAGCTTTGACAGGGACCGAGACAGCATATTTACCACCTCCAAAGCTACTATTTTAGCAGGTGTACAGATGTGCTGACATGTAGTAGCAGATGAGAAGGAATAGTCTGTATGTAGGTAAGGGTACTCTCTTTCAGTAGATGGATACTGGTAACAGGGGATGTTAGTGGTGTGTAAGGAAAATCTGTCACAAAGGTGAGCTAGGAGCAGAGAATAAAGTCAATTGGGACAGTCTGAGTACTCGAAGCAAAGCGAAGCAAAGATGCAGATGAACTGTCTCCAGAAGTGTGCTTACTGGTGTTTGGAGGACCATCTGTTTGGAGAATCAGAGTACAATGCCCAGATTCTGCAGCCTAAGAAAGGGAGTTGTTAGCATTTATTTTTGCCTGGTGTCACATCTTTTGAGACCTGAGTAGTTCATCAAGACTCAAAGCGACGGGAAGGCAGAAGATATGCTGTGCCCGTAAGACAGATCAAACTATCACAAATAAAAGTTTTCATGTAAATAATTTCAAACCTTTTTCTGAGGAAGCGGGAGGCAAGCACCGCAACACAGTAGCTAGCTGTGTATGAAGGGAGCTGGAGCAGCAAGCAGGCAGGCACACATCACCCAGGCACACGAATCAGGTGAATTTGGAGGCCAAGACCCAGATCTGCCTTAAGGAAGCTGGAGAAGCTGAACAAAGATGCTGTGGATGCTCACCATGAATCTTGTTACTTGATGTTTATTTTTAATGCTAAGATTCAATCACCTGCTGCTCTAAGAGGATTGTTCTGTCAATTTTAGTGCCAGTCACAGTCTCCCAAATTAAGTCCCAGGCACCGTTACGCTGCAGCTTAGCTTGTCGTGAGCTGGGGAGCTGCGTGACTCCCTCCGAGGGCTGAGAGCTGAGAACTCACTCTGAAGATAAACAGAGCTGCAGCAAGCACTCCATCTGTCAGCAGAGGTTTTGCCCAGCATACATCTTCAGCAATCATTTACAGGATTAATGATCATCCAGGGAGGCAAAGATTACCATCATCTAAACTGTAAGAGCTGAGCCGAGTGTTACAAGAGATCAATTGCCCCAAACTGTTTGCTTTGCTTAGAGCTGCAGCTCACCAAAACATTGTCCAGCAAACACTACGCAATGATGGAAGCATTGCACAAGTGCCTAATTTTCCCTATAGAGCCTTTCAAATTCCTGTCCTCTGCAGACATGACACATTCCTGTAGAGCATTAACATAATACAAATTGTTTTGTTAAACTCACAGCAAATTATTTACAGCTGTTAGCAAAGTAGTCCTATTGGCTTGGACAGCCAGCTGGGAAAGATGAGTAACTTGTACCAGTTGCTCCACCTCTCCTTATTTATTGTTGAGAAAAATAGGCAGCACTGCTAGTATTTCCACGCTGTATTATTGAAACGCACATAGGCTCGTTGCTTATGTTGAGTATTTACCAAAAGCCAAAGGTCTTTGGCCAAAAGCAGCACTATTTCGTTTTAGCCACTAGAGCGAGCTGCTGCTCAACATTTGAGTAAAGTTTGGTAATTTGTGTTGCTCAGACGATTGGGGAGGTGGGGGTGGGTGGGGTGTCCTGTCATTTACATAAGTAAAACTGAGATCCACACTTTCCCTGGGAATGATCTTTGTGATGCTGTGCCTGACTTTAATGCCTACGATATATTTCGGCAAGGCAAGAGACAATTTTCAGGGAACAGAAAGAATTGTGTTTAAAATGTCATAGTGAGCACCCCACCAAATTTGAAGCTGGCCCCACATGAGTCATCAATCAAAAAGGAGAGTGGAAATCAACCTTCCCTGTTATACAGAATGCAGAGATACCATCCTTTCCCTTCTGGCCTAAACTTTTCCCTTAGCATGCAAATGCAGAACATCTCTGTTGACAACTGAAAATCCTGAGCATTGATACATAATGAATGTGGGGCTTTTTATTATGAGTATCAGCAGGTAAATATAAGGGGGCAGATACTACAACATGGTCACTGGAACACCTGAGGGTTACAGAGCAGGGCTCGGTGATAAAACAGGGCAAAAAATCCTCCTTTGCAAGTCCTTTACCATGGGACTTGATAGCAAAAAATACCTGTGGAACCAACTGGTGAAGGCTGGATCCTACCCACAGTAAGGACCAGTCCCTCCTCTTTGCTACATCAAGAGTTTCTAGAGGTAGAGTCACATATGACAGTCATTTCAGATATTTACATGAAAATCAAGTACTTAAGCATGGAGTTTGAGGTATTTCTGCTGGTTCCATCTAGTGTTGCAAAAGGAGTCATTTGTGACTCTGCCAATGCAAAAACCACAGGGCAGATATTGAAACCAGCTTGAACGCTAAAGTTGGATACAGATTTACAGCTCAGCTAAAGCTTATTACACTGCTATTGATTTCACTGGAACTGTAACTGTGGGTTACAAAGTCAGACAGTCTTATTAATACATTAACATTTTTAATAAACGGTAAAATGGATTAAAACCTGGCTGACAGCCATTCAGTCCACCAATAACGCAAGTGTTTCTTCTTGGCAATGAAATGCCACTGTGCAGCAGCTCAGAAGTGCTAAGTATGGAGCCTTACGTTTTATTGTCCCTGCTCTTTCTCTGCAGGGACTGATTCTCGCCTGTGAAACTTTCGGACGCTGGCCAGGTTTTGATGGTTAAGATGCTTTCAGATGTTGACCAGGGTAGCAAATAGTTTCCAGTTGACGTTCATCCTTGCTGATTTAATTCAATAAGGCGACCAGCAAACACAGCTAATGTGCCTATAATACAAACTAGCATAAATATGCCAAGGAGAAGATGATCAACCACCATCGCAACAAACTTCCATTCTTCTGCAGCCTGGGAAAGAAACAAAGGAGATGGTGGTAAAACCTCTGCACAGCCATGTTTGTTACGGGCATCCCTGCAACTTACTGTCTTGAATAAGGCAAAGGCTCTTCCTTAAGTTCCACTATTATGCAAAAGCCCATAATTTTCTTCTCAAAAGCAGGTCAGTGGTTAAACTACCTAGAAATGCAAGTTTTAAGACTAAACTGTTTAGAAGCCCTGGCAATTTGGTGAACAATTTCATTAAAAAGAAATGTTGAAAAGCTTAATTTTTAATCAAATTATTGCTTTTGAAAGAGAGCTTAAAATGTTGAAAGCAAAACACTTAGTTTGACCCAACTGGCTTTTGTTTTTCTATTGCTTTTTCATTCTCATGGGATACCTAAGCAATTGTCATTAATTTAGTGGTAGTCCCTGCTTTCCATGCCTAGTATACACTCTAAGATCTGGGAAAACCTTCTCCATAGTTGCCTTAGTCTTTTTTTCCAGTTGAGGGACACTGTGAACCACTTGCTCTGAGGCCACGTTTTCACAGGATGCTTTTGTGGGAACCCAGCACCATGAGAGCGAGCAGAGTATGAGGTGTTAAGTGCAGCGGGGCTCAAGGCTCAGGATTTCCACCTGGTAACTCTCTGGCTTACGGAGTGACATGTACTGGCCTAAGACATCCTCTACTTTTGCCTTGATTGCCCCACAAGCAGAAGAGGCTATTGGAATTTATCTAGAGGACACTTGACAGTCAATACTATTTTGAGGCGGTTCATAAGTGAATGCAACGACGCAACAGCCTTCAGAAACCGCAACCTTCAGTTTATTTGGGGAACCTGACTTTTGAAACCCCCTGGAATTGATATCAGTGGTGCCCAGATGACACAAGCAGCTGGGCTCCACTTCCGAAGGGAGCGCTTGCCAGTAACCCGAGGAGCCTCCTTGTAAGCCTAGGAGGAAGCGAAGCCCAGAGGTGCTGAAGCCACGCCAGCCCTGCTGAAGGTAACACTTTATCTGCAGAGGCATAGGAGTCCTGGGGAACATGAGACTACAGCCAGAGCCCTTCCACATGCTCCAGGAATTTGGTCACAGGAACAAACACCATGGTGTAAATTCTGCCCCTGGGAAGGAGGCACATCCTTTTCAAGAGCGTGGCCAAATTAGTGTCCCAGAGAACTCTCTCCCTGCCTTCGGGCTAGCCTGCAGCTCAGCAGGAAAGGTCTATGATCATTTAGAAAGGTGAAGTGCCAGGACTGACTTTCCCATGCAAAAGCTGTGTGAGCTGTGATAACCGAAATAAAAGAGAGGGTTAATTGCGTTGAATGTGCTAGAAGGAGGCAGAGCTAGGTTTTCCTGGGGAACGCTGCCATATGTGACTCTACACGCATTTATCCTTCCTTTGGCTTGCAACGTGGAAAAAGTCAGTAATCAGAGTAGCTCGTGACGTGCTTCACTTGCAGAGACTACTTGTAGCATTCAGGAATAAAACAAAACCTTATCGGAATAGGAATTATCATCTGTAAGTTACATTTAACACTTCTTAGGTAAAACGATTAGTCTTTCGGAGCTTCTGGGCTTTTCAGAAGCGACAGGAGCTTGCTTACCGCAGGGGGAAGATGCCCGAGTGGGAGACAGGAGGAATGTGGTCTGGAACTTGCTTACAGTTCTTAAAACCGCTTTGCTCCTCACAGACACTCTACAGCTTCACATACCACAGTTAGAAAACCTTAGCACTGCCACTTTTTTCTCCTTTTGTTTTTCTGGGACCAAGATTTAATGGTCATCTGCAACAATTATCTGTTTCTCCTGGTTGAATGCACCAAGGGGAGAGAGAAGACTGTCCCCTGCTAAAGCCAAACCAGGGCTTGGAGTGGTTTTGTGAGGTTGGGATATTTTGTGAAAAAAAAAAAAAAAAAAAAAAAAAAAAAAAAAAAAAAAAAAAGTAGCAATTTGAAAGTAAGAAATGAATCATGCATAAATATTGCCTTACATTACTGGCTTCTTGGTCCGATTTCATCGTTTCCGCAATGTATTTGATTCCCTCTATAGCATTTTTCACATCTGGATTTTTGGTAAGCGGGGAGTAGAAGTTGACAGGCACAGAACCTGGTTTCCCAGAAATTTCAGAAATATCAATATCTTCTGCAAAAATATTTTTGTCTTGTTTATCCCTGGACGGTCGTTTCATTGTAGAGAAAAACATGATGTTTGGGATTGTGTCAATAAAGATCTGAAAACAAAGAGGGAGAAGACGGCAGTTGCTGGTCGGCGGGGCCGCGCTACAGAGGCCGCTTTGACTGAACGCCTCTCCGGTCCCGAATCGCTTCCTGCGCTGCATCGGCTGCAGATTCCCCCTCGGAGTGTGTCACAGCCCGCGCCTCAGTCACACTGGGGTTTTTGTCAGCCTTATGTCCTGGGGCAGATGGAGTCACCCCCAGGCCTGTCACACAGTTTCTGGAAACCATTTCCCCCTGGAAACATCTACGCATTGCGGGGTGCTACGTCCCAGAGCAGACCCTCAGCTAGTGAGAGCTGGCAGAGCCCTGTCAGTCTCATCTAATTTGGAACATATTGCTTATGAATCTGGCTTGAAGAATGGACTATAAAGCATCTCTTTTGGCTACTTATGTTTGACTTTGCTATTACAAATGTTTGTTATACATGCACAAAAGGTTTACAATAATTTCCTTTGGAGTAACAGAGTCTTGCAGCCAGAACAATTTTAAGCACGTGCAGTGTTTGTCTGTCAAAATCTCCCTTCTGCAGGGATTGTTTGTGCTGCAGAGTGAATCTGATGTAAGCTGTAGCCTTAGAAGTATGATTAGAAATACACAGAACTATTTCCTGTTCGTGTCATGACTTAATATGAACCCAGGCAGGCTTAAAAAAGGCAAGAATAACTGAAGGCATCCTCTTCGGTACTGTCTCCCTGGCAAAGAACTTATAATGACAGACATCTGACTTTTTCTGCATCTTGTGGTTACCATTTTAGACTACTGTGCAAGGATCTCCTTGCTTCCCAAGGGCTGCAGAGCAATTGTATTTATTGGGAAAGTACAGAGAAGATCACAGCTTCTTCTGCAAAATGGGATGCTGACCGCAGGAGCCCCCAACGGTACTCATACCGGCTGGTGAGCTTGGCCACTGGCAGGCAGCAGTGCTTTGCAGTCAGGTGGAGAATTAGACAAGGAAATGTAATTTGAGTCCAACTGGCCCACTTTCTTTTCCCTGTACCTTCAGCTGCTCGTGTTTTGCCTCATCTCTTCCCTGCAAGACTCTGCCCCAGTGGACAATTTTGTTACTTAGAGGAGCACTTTAGCAGCCTTGCTGAGTTTATGCACAGCTAAGTAGTAAACACTGGCCCCTGTGCCTAGAGAGACTTAACATGATGCATTTACTTCCCCAATTCTTGTTGACTTTTATTAGAAAACTGTCCAATAAAATATGGAGTGCTCAGTGGAAACCAGGAAACATGCAAAGCCATAGAGCTCACCTTCCTGACCCAGGGCGGCATGGTGTGAGTGCTTGGGGAGCGGTGGTGGGTGTTGATGACGATGACCGTGATGATGATTGAAGCGATGACAAACACCATTGTAAACAACATGTATTTGCCTATCAGAGGCACTGCACTGGAGGTGGAGGGAATCAGCTCCACGATGACCAGAAGGAACACAGTCAAAGACAGTAGGACAGAGATGCTGAGAGTCATTTTTTCACCTGCCAGGCAAAAAAACCCCAACAAAAAAAAATAACCCCAAACATAAATCCATTGCTGCTCCTATCATTCAGTACAGAGAGTATTTATTTGAGAAGACAGGGTGTGGGTGATGGCTATTCACACAAGTATCTGTGCGTGCATCTGGAGCGCTGTCACCTCCCCCAGCTTCCCAAGCAGTAACTAGGCTGGCCAAACCCGAGGGCCCGACATAGCATCGCCTCCAGCATTAGGGTGGGAATCACCAGGTATGACTGGGCTGCGGTATGGATGATGGATATGGAAAGCTGCCTTGCCAGAAGAGCTTCATGGGCTGTGCCTTTTGAATGATGAAGGGTATACTCCTGATTAATGCCTGCTTCACAGCTTCCTGGGGCTTCGCCTGCCTTACTCTCTGGCAGGCTCATGCTGGGCTGAGTAGCCAGGAAAAAGCACATCTGACACCAGAGGTCAGGTGCTATTTGAGATCTTCCAGTATGTAAGATGTCAAAACCAAACCACAAAATGTGATTCACACATCTTTTTTCCTATCTAGTTCAACGTTCTATAAAGTTTTCCACCAAAAAAAACCCCAAAACAAAAACAAACCATCAAGTATTTCATAGAAGGGGCTTAATGAAATTAAGCAGTATGAAACGCTGACACAAGGTAAAATGAATAAAGCAGAAGAAATGGTTGGTTTTTTCAGCAGGGACAAAGGAGGCCAGAAGAGGCCAGGATTGCTCTGTCACACGAGGTAATGTGCAGGAAGAGATAACAGCCTCTGCTCTAACCCTGCACTGAGGGGCCTCTCTCACCCCTGTGTGCTCACTTACTGCGTGAAGTACTAACACACTAACCAGCTACCTATAGCAAAACATAAAAATCAACTAGCCAAATCTTTGTTTTGCAGACGTTAACTGGATCGTTAAGCAGTGATTATGTATATAAATAGTTTCAACTTTCAGTGCTTACCCTTTATTTGCAGAATGTTTAGAGCCATTACTTGGAGCTGAAATGTTTAGTTTTAGTAAGCACTGCCCTTCAAGTTGGCTGGTGATTTCAAATACTCAGAATTTCTCAGAAACTTGTTAAAGAGCAAGTTCTATGGCAGTAGAATGAATAAATTGATGTACCTGAATGAATAAATTGACGTACCTGAATCTGTTGGTAGGTAAAAAACTAACCCAGTTAGGAAGGAGAAGAGCAGGCAGGGGATGATGACATTGACGATGAAGTAGAGAGGCAGGCGCTGCATGAGGAAGTGGTAGGTGATGTCCAGGTAGGGGGTGTCAGGGCAGCAAGCGTAGTAAACCCAGTGCTTCCAGCCGCGGTAGTCCTTCATCACCCACTCCCCGCTCTCCATGAAGTTACTCAGATCCGGACGATCACTCTCCTGACAGCAAAAAAAAACCCAAATTCCTAATATTAGATGTTCTGAACAAAATCAAAACTCTGTAGTCACTCAGGAACAGGATTTCCAGTAACTCAGGCACTTCACACATTTTTGTGAGCAAACTGCTCTTGTCTATGTTATTGTCGTGGTTTAACCCCAAACGGTAACCGGACCATGCAGCCGCTCGCTCACCCCTCCCCTCCGCGGTGGGGGAGGAGGAGAATCAGAGAGAGAGAGAGAGAGAGAGAGAGATGGTGGGTTGAGATAGAAACACTTTACCAGTACATCAAAGGGAAAGATAAAAATAATTGATTATAATAATAGTGTATAAGGATAATAGGATATATAAAATGGACAATGCACAATTTCTCACAACCTGAGGACTGGCACAACCCATCCCGAGAAGCAGCCAGGGAGCAGGGATATTCCCCCTGCAGAACAGCAAGTTCCGGAGAGAGCGCAAGGGAACAGACAGGTGAATGAACAAACAGGCCCAAATGAAAATAAAACTAAAAATAACAAGAAGGGAACATGAGCAGAACACGAACCAAAGAAGGAACCAGAGCCAGGGGGCAGTGGCCGACCCTCACTCACACCGGCCATGCCGTCCATGGCATGGAA
>KL286160.1:2667-17296 GCA_000699545.1 Podiceps cristatus | reverse complement strand
CTCCTTCTCCCCCCCTTCTGCACAGACCTTGCAGGGCTGCTCACATATTCTCCCTTTTCTCTCTGCTGCTATAATTCCACAGCAGTTCTCTCCACCTGCCCTTCTCAACAATGTTCTCCCAGCGGCGCTACCACCGTGGCTGATGGGCTTGGCTGTGGCCAGTGGCGGGTCCATCTTGGAGCCAGCTGGTGTTGGCTCTGTTGGACATGGGGGTAGCTTCTAGCAGCTTTTCACAGAAGTCATGCCTCTAGCCCCCATGCTACCAAACTCTTGCTATGCATCCCAATACATAGAAGAAAGAACCTAAGTAGTAAGAAAAAGTTTGTCCTCTGTGGTACCTAGCTCGTTCCAGATGCTTTTGCAATCTAGTTGGACCCTCAGACCTGTCTATGCATAGTTGGAGATTTTCGTCACCAACTCACCTCACCCATTGCTCAATCTATTTGCTATTTAATCAGAGTTGACTCTTTTTCCCACTTAGTACTAAAAGCTTGTCCTTGTTCAGCTCTCAGGGAGCTGGGGAGTGGCCTGGCAGTTGCTGTTAAGATTTGCACTGTGTCATTAGTGAATGGAAAACATGCACTCCATGAGGGGATCCCCACACCCTGTATCTAATTTTCACAGTATCTGTAGACATCCAGCTAAACATTGCCATTTCAACAGAGGTTTCTGTCTCTTGCAGGGCTGGCAATATTCTCAAATGAAAATTCAAACAAGTAAGTAAAAAGCAGTTTTCTGTTACAATGAAGACAGAGCAGTTGAGATTTTATGCAGACTTCCTCTCGGGTCGAGTTATGTCATTTCTTGTAATTATCTTCTAGAGAAATTTTTCTTTTCATTACAGGTATGTGGTGCATTCATACAATTCTCTTTCCTTTTTTAACATTGGGAGTTACGGATGTCGAATTCACCCTCTCTGCATCTAGCATTCAGTTCCTGTCTCATTATGGCTTTGACTATAATAAGGTATGAAATCTCTCTGCCAGAAATTTAGAACAGAGGAAGTCTGTGCAATTACAGGAGAAATTTGGATTAATATCCCTAAATGCTACATTTCTGGGCCAAATAGCATATTGCTAAAGTATAAATGCATCATGTGGTTCGTTAACAACAGGGAGAGTGAGTACTGTTTTTTCTGAACTGACATAGAGGCAATGACGACGTCTCTCAGCCTAAGACAGATTTCCCCACCTCAAAAAAACCCAAACAAACACACACACACACAAAACCCCAAAAACAAAACCCCAAACCAAAACCTACCTCTGGTGAGCTGAGGAGTTACTAAACAGACCTCAGTGGGAGTCTTTACTAGCCATTAAAGTGGTGAAGTCTCAGTTTACCTTCATCTTACATATTGTCACATTTCCCATAAAATTCAGACTATGTCATCACACAAGAACACTCCTTAGCAATTTTCAACAGGAAGCATTTTGGTATCTTAACACTTGAAGTATGTCATTAAAGGAAAGGTAAAAGCAGAGCAAAAAAAAAATACTACAGTTGACAAAAAAATAATTTTCTTTCCTCCATATATAACCACATCTTCCTTTATGTAAGAATGTATCTTGGATTACCTACAGTTTGTATTTTTGAAGAGGATATTCTGAGAATGAGGGACATCAGCATCTTCCAAGTGTATGCTGGTTTTGGACCTGGCTAACGTGCTATTCTCTAATTTGCTGCAAGAAAGTCCAGGGGAGAGTAATCAGCCTGACTTTTTTTAAATTTTTTTCCTCCCTCAGTTCCTCAAAGATGGAATCCCATACATGAATGAGGTACAGGAGAAGATCCTTATCCAGCAACTCTTAGCAGGTAGCTGGAAAGTCAGCAGGTGAGTGCTATTCAGAGAGGTGGCTCCTCAGCACTGAGAATATTTTTCTGTATTGACAGCTCCCCTTCGCGCAGATCACATTTTGTAGAAACACTAAAGCCTATTGGCCTAGATGCCTTGCCACCAGCTGTTTCAGCATGCTGTGGGTTGTCTGAAGAAAGACTGAGATCGCAGGATACAATCTGGAGCTGGGTGAATGGTGGGAAATGTTGCTTTTGCGTTCTCACAGCAAGGCTCAAGGCTCTGTCTGTAAAGAGCTTTTTCTCACACTCTGCCTCTTTCCCCCTGATCCTGCTTTAGTGCTCTGGACAGGGATGTGCTGAAGAAGGCTATCGATGAAGTGACCTGTTGGATAGCTGCAGCAGAGGAAGAGGAGACTATGATTCTGCAGGACCTGAGTGGTATGAAACAGAGTGCCTCCCCCAGTTGGCACCTGTGGGCTCCGAGTGGCTTCATCACTTCTGAACCTCTGGGTTGCAGCTATCCTTGGCTGCCCGTTCTGTTAAACCGCTCTGTTTAGAGTAAAAGCACCTGTGCCCACGCTGCTTTTACAATTCTTTGCCTCTGCCTTCACCTCAGTTCTTGTCAGGCATTCATCTCTGGGCTCTGCTTTTCTGTTCTGTTGGGGTGGGTCTGTCTGTAGTGTGGGTGTCTGGGTGCTAGGAGCATGCTTTGTGGTAACTGACTTCCATTTTGTGCCTTTTCCAAGCAGCAACTGGAGAATATGTAGTTGCTCTGGATTAGAACAACTTTTGACTTGTTTTAAATCCTGGGTGATCTGGGTTTTTTTGTTTTGTTTTCTTCTACTTGGAGAAGGGAAACTCCTTGCAGAGTTTGTTTCCTCTCATGTGAAGCATCAAGGAGCCCCATGGAGACACATATATATGCCAGTGGGGATAAACAGGCTATGTACTACTTGTGTTAGCTTTTGGGAGCCCTATAGCAGAGCTGAGGAATTTCTGTGCTGTTTTGGAGAAACTGATGGACAGGAAATTGTAGCAGAGAATATTTTGTAGGTTTGCCCACAGAAACCAAATCTTAATCCTCTAGGTCAGGGAATAAAATACAGAAAAGGTTAGGAAGGACAGAAAAGTATTTAAGGCTTTGTCTGTTGATATATATATATATATATATATTTCAGTGTGTGAAATACAGGGGGTGGGAAGTGTGCTGTGTTTTGTATCTGCTATGTCAGGTGTAGTAGATATAATACTGATACTTTAATAGGGTCTGGCAATGGTTAGCCCCTGTGACACAACAGACATTTATTTAAGTAAGCAGTAAGACTGACTAAGGTGTTTTTCTGGATGCTGTTCAGAGGAAAACTGGGTTAGTTCCTTATCAGCTTGTGGGGGGAAAATGCATTGGTACCTCTTGTCTGTGGTTGGCTTCTGGGTGTGTTGCTCAGAAACCTTCCAAAGCCAGAGTCAGCCTCTTTCAGATAGTAGCCATTCTCCCTCTTCAGTTAGTCTTTTCCTTTCCTCTGTGTCCTCAGAAAAGCTTACTTGCCTGAAATTCTTGATGTAGACCTTTTTTGCATATGTGTTTTGCTTTTTGGAGTGTGTTTTTTCTTTGGTTATTTATGTATTTTTCTGTCATCATGTGTGGTAATGCACCAAGGTCATACATTCAGGAGTATTTTCCGTACACTGGAGGAGAAACACCTAGTCAGTCAGTCACCTGTGTCTAGAAAAATATGTTTTCCTAAATAGGCATGTTCCTAAAAACTCTGAAGTTTTTCCTACTTTTTTGTCTTAGGCTATCAGATGTTTGAAGTTCAGCTGGTTCTGAGACAGGCTCTCCAAAATGTTTGGACACAACCTCTTGGAGACAAGAAGGTAAGATGGAAATGTGGCCCTTTTGAAAAGCGGGTTTCTAACTATACAGATAGGACTGGCATTCTTTCAGGGACTCTGAAATGTTGCTTGTACTTTTAATGATAGAGTCGAGGAGGAGGAGGAGAAGACAATGGCAAAGGAATGTTCTGGGAAGGGTTGATTGTGGGATCCCAAGAAAAGGGATCCAGAAAACTGAGTAACTTTAGTTTCTGTTTGTTCTGTAGCCACAAAATACCTTGAGCTGGAAGTGCTTGTCTTTGGGGCACTTCTGGAGGGACCCTCTTGGTATCTCCAGACGTCGTTAGATGTGTCCTTCAATACCTCCATAAGAACGTACAGTTTTTAGCCTTTTTAAAAAAATGTTTGGTGTGGTTTTCCTT
The DNA here is from genome assembly GCA_000699545.1 of Podiceps cristatus. NCBI lineage: Eukaryota > Metazoa > Chordata > Aves > Podicipediformes > Podicipedidae > Podiceps > Podiceps cristatus. The sequence continues at coordinate 13,247 of KL286160.1, read as the reverse complement.
TGCTGACTTTTGCCATGTAGTTGATCTCAAGCCTTCTACTCTGTCTGTTATATGACTTGCTGTTTTGCTATTTTACATTTGATGCAATGTTTTCTCAATGAAACCTGTGGACTTCTCAGAATGTGGTATGAGTATTATACCAGTCAGTTGCTTAGAAGTAGATTACAGAATTACATAAAACTGTCCTTTTTTTTTTTTTTTTTTTTTTTTGTGTGTGTGTGGTATTAGTAGTATTTTGGTCTGATAACCAGTGTCAACAGAGGGACAGATTGACTCAGCCTTCTCACCTGAAGCACATAGCCTTTGGGGACTCGGTTTGTGCAATACTACTGTTTTTCAGTACCATGAATTTATCATATTGGTGTCAAGTTAAATGGAATTTTGTTCCTTTATGCTTCAAAACCCCTGTGGTAGGAACCATCCTTTTAACAAGAGAAGCATTAATAAGACACCGTTAGAGCAGATCTCTTATTACTGGAGCACTGAGAAGTGAAACAGTCCTGAGGTCACAGGGGATGTGCTGTTTCTCCATCCTTCATAGCCTAGAAGCTGAACTTGTCCTCAGTATTTCTAAACCCCAGTAAGGAACATACATACAAAAGTAGCATGTAAGGCTTAGATACCCAATGACTGTTCTTTTCAGGTCATGGTGAAAAAAGTGAGTCCACAGCATCGTCGGCTTCTGGAGAACTCTCCCTATGACTACTGCCAGAAGGAGCTCATTCTCCTGTCTGCTCGGGGCTTCACCAACCTCCTCCAGACACTTGTTAAGGCCAAGAAGGTAAAATGCCTCATCCCTATTCTCATTTTTCATCTCCTTTTCATTTGCTACACTGGATGTAGAGGGATGATAAAAGATAAAGTAGTAAATGGTATTAAATGACTCAACTCATTCAGTGTGATCATCCTGTTTAGTTGTCAGTAAAACCGAGATGAATTTTTAGATTGCAGTCATGGTTAGATAAAATGAGTGTTAAACATTACATCTTCTTACTGATCCCCAAAACATGTTCAGAATTATGGATCCAAACACTAGATTTCCCCTGTGTTATTTTTCTATTACTCCTGCAAACCAAGTGCAGCCAGGGAGAGGGAGCCAGAACCCATTCTGCAGTATGTTTCATATGCCACTTGAGAAAATGCAGGAGTCCGCAATATTGAAAATCCTTGTGTTACACAACATGAGACATGAGTCGCCATCTAAGAAAGCTGAGTGGATTCTTTCCTTTTGGGCAAGTTATGCTTTTCAGCATGTGACTGACCAGTTTATTGGATCATGTGGACCATTGGTCTGATTATGTGTGGAAAATCTTATGTTCTATAGGCAGATTATTGAATGAATTTCATCTTCAGAAGTCTGAGTGATGTGCAGGCAAAGGCTGTCCCTCCCCTTGTGACTGAGCCTATAAATCTGATTGCTGGAAGTTTTTACCAGTGTTCAGCTGAACTGAGAATCCACCTAGCTCCTTAGGTCCACTCAAAATAGAATGCTGCTGAAAGAATACCCTCCTCGGAGAGGCCACAGGTCTGGTTTCCTGAAAGCAGTAGTCCTCCTGTGAGCTTTGCAGCCTGAATGACTTTTGGGTGAGCGTGTGTGGATGCTGTCCACTGGAGGAAAGGATTACAGCTGTTGAGCATGCCTAAAGTAAGTCATCTCTGAGCTCTTTTCAAAAATACCTTCCAATGGGTTGTTATGTTTATATTCTTCTTGTAGCCCCTGGTGGGACACAACATGCTTATGGACCTTATGCATCTTCACGACAAGTTCTACAAGCCCCTTCCAGGTAATGCTGCATGTAGCTGCTGTCCTCAGGCTGCTGCCTTTGCCACGGGGATGGGACAGTAAGAACAGTGGTCATTCGCCACCCCAGTCACCCACAATGCTTAGCAAGCAGCAGTGCTAGTTGCCTCTTCTGAGCTCTAACTGCTGGAGCAATGCATCATTCCTCTGGCTTCACCTCTCTTTCTTATTTATTTGAAATACTATTGACTTTTCCTCAGTTGTATGATGTCTTTCTCCATGTGTGTTTTGCTTTCAGAAAGCTATGAGGAGTTTAAAAGGAACATTCACAACCTTTTTCCTGTCCTCATAGACACCAAGACTGTAACAAAATCCATCTGGAAGGTGAGAGGCAACGGTCTTTTTGTTTGGTGTTAAACCTCGTCTTTCACCCAAAAGAGAGGGTATCTTTCCTCAGTGCCCTGTTGCTACAGGACAGTGACCAGCTCTCGGTGTTGCCCTGAGACATTCTGATCTTAGATCTCATTTAATGAATCAACAGTACCAGTAAATGGCTCACTTACCACAAGGTCTGTCTTGGTTTTTTAACACATTCTTCTTCAATAGGAATATCCATTTCCTCGAGTATCTAATCTTTTGGAGGTGTACACGGTTTTGTGCAGGTAAGTGATGGGCTATAAAGCCTTCAGCAATCCCTTTCTTTTCTTGGGAAAGATATTTCAAAGTTAGTCATTTCATGTGTTCATACGCTCCCTCCTCCCAAATGTTTTTCAGGTGGTTTCTTGTCTTTCTAAATTCAAGAGCAAAAGATTTGCTCATCTTTATAAGAAAGTAATTGTTCTAAGTCACTTTTCATATTGTACCACTATTACCTCATTGGTCGCAAGTCTGGCTTGCAGACAGCCTTACATACAACATTAGAGTTGTATGTTGCGTATGTTGTGTTACGAAATGAGTGAGTTTCAGTTCTCAGTGAAAACACACCCTAATTTCAAAGGCCAGATCCCAAGAAAGAACTGAACTGAGCCCAAAGCAGTAACTAAGTCCAGGGCTCAAATGGAGCATACAAGTAGATACGCTTCTGTGGACAAAATGTTTTCATGTTAATTTTGCTAAGAAGAGCAAAATTTTGCCTCTTACCTTTCACCCTCTACTCCCAAGAAGGAGATGCAAAATTAGTGCTTAACAAAACCAGAATCCCAGTACTGTTTTTATTAGTTGGGTTTTTTAAGCAATTTTGGACTTCAGAGTCTTAGACTTTTTATGCCTGTTTGTTCTTTCCTTTATTTTGGTTATTCCATGGGTATCTGTTTATTCATCTGTCTTCCAGAGTTCCCCATTCAAATAGAACCATCTAGTCAGCCCCTTTCCTTGGAGTTTTCCATTGGTTTTTTTTTTTTTTTTTTTTTTTTTTTTGTACACAGAGAAGATTTGCTACTTAGAAGGCTTGATTGGGGGAAAAGACTGATGAAGTATTTAGGAGTTAGTTTTCAGGAAGAAAACTGGTAGCTATTACACAGCTGAGTATCTTAGCCTTTTTATAGTATGTAATCAAAGTTCCTTTTAAAGTCTTCAGTAGTTTTTTCTGAAATGAAGCCACAGGTCATTAGAGAACAGTAACTTGTCTCTAACGTACTGAAGAAGGACAAAAATCTTACACATCCACTTGTCTTCAGCAGCAAGCTAAATCCCAAAGATCCAACATGCCCAGAGATAGCTCTTGCAAGTGACTGCTCAAGATATGGTATGTTCTTAAAGAAATCTTCAAAGTCAGGCAGTTGAAAGGGTTTTGTTTTACTCTGTGGATGTTCACATGCAAAGCACGAGTGAGTGCCCGTGGGTCTGCTGAATTTGCACAGAGCTGCCGGTACACATTTTTGTCCAGACACAAAGCCTGGGCTCCCAAAATGTTATGTGCTCTACATGTCCCTGGTAGCTGCCGAGGGTGACGCAGGGCGGGTTTGCATCGTGCTGCTAGCACAAGTGGCATTTACACTAAGTTGGGCTGAACTGAGCCCGACTTGGTGCTGTGAAGAGTCGAGAACCCTTGGAAGGGGTGAGGGGAGGTGGGAAACAGCGGTCCTAGAATGGAAAGTAGTTGGAGGTAATGGCAGGGAGGTCCCAGAAAGCAGCAGGAGCTCAGTGGTTCATGTTTGGGGTTAGCGGTGCTGCGCATGCAGGAGGGTGTGCTCAGTACATGGTGTGACACCGGCCACGAGGCAGGCGTTTCCTGGCTTCTCCTGGCAGCATGGTGTCCTCGGCATAGGGCCTCCTGTGTCTTGAAATGGGTCCCATACCATCAATAATGTATGTGACACAATTTGGTTTAGATTTTCATAAAACTAATTTTTTTTAAAAGTGCAGCTCACTAAGCTTTTCAGCCATTCGTGTAACTGCTGCCTTTTTGTTGTATCCTTTTAAAATGCATGGTAGAAGCGTAGACTTTATATGGGGTGCAAAGGTTTCAGGGTGAAGAAGGAAACAAAGCTGAGGGTGGGGGGAAAAAGACTCAGAACAGAACAGTGGATCTTACCAATGTTAGGATTCTGCAGTGGAGCGTTTTCTACAGCATGCTAACGGTGTTTACTCCTTTTTGATTTTGTTGGACACATCCAGCTGAGAAGAAATCTCCTCATGAGGCAGGCTATGATGCATTTCTCTGTGGTTCAGGTAAAATGCTTCTTAAACACTTCTTCAGATTTTGTGTTGGGACTTGGCAATTCCTTTCCTCCTCTGTAGCTCTTTGATGTGAAGAAGTATTTGCTTATATACAGTCTGTTGTTCTTGGTAACTTACCTGCACTTTAGTGAGTGTTTGCTTTCTATTTGTTATGTTTCTTTAGCTTTGTTCTAATGCTGCATTTGTTCTAATGCTGCCTCATTATTCCTCCTTCTAGTTCTTCTGAAGTCAGCTCATTTGCTACTGTGCAGATCCACAGAGTGAGTGATGTTTAAATGTTTACCGAAAATTGCATTACATGGATGGGTCCTACAGAAAACACTTGTCAGTTCACTCTGGCTGACTTTTTGTTTTGCAGGCTGGCCTTCCTTTTGGATAAGAGAAAGTGTTATTGGAAATGTCACTTCTAATTAGATTTTTATTTCATAAATCTGAAAGTAGTAGCTTTATATCAAAGCTAACACTTTAAACATGAAATCAGGGGCCATGCGATGGCTCAGAGGTTGGAAATGGCATTGTCACTCCTTTGTCCTTGAACAAGTTCAGTTCACTTGAGTAAGGGTAAAATAATTTTCCATTAGTTTCCATTTTTGAAATCTGTGATTCAGTGCCTTTAGTTAAGTTCCTAAGAGGCAACTCTTCAAATACCTTGCCTTGCAGGGGAAAAAAAAAATAAAAAAAGATAAAAAAAGGTTACGGCTTTTCAGCTTCTGTAGAAGATACCGAGATCTGAAATACCTATTTTGTCACTAGTTAAAGAGCTTCTTCGGGAGCTTTGTGCTCCAGAGATGCAGTGCAGCGCTGGAGAAACAAAACTTTGTTCCATTTTGTTTTCTGATATAGTGATGCTGCGGAGGCTGATCCTTCTTTCTCTCAGTATCTCACCACGTTAGCCGAGTATCTGAACAAAGTGAATTTCATCCGAGGTGGTGTTTCAAGCATTGTGCGTATGAAGTGCAGGTCTGTGACCAGTTTGTGGGGTGCGTACGTCAGGAGCCTAGTTCATGGCTTCATTAGAGGAGAAAAAGCCACCAGTGCCTGGGCCCACCTTGGCAGTTGTCGTCATACAAATTGACCTTTCAAAATGGCAAATGAGTTGAATTTCTGCTTTGTGAAATGCATCGAGATTGTTATCTTGTAAGATGGCATTAGTCAGTTTACATTGCCCTTATTCTCTCTGCTCTGTAAGAGAGCTTGCTGTTTCTCTGGTGGTTTCTCCATGGTAATGGTGACAGTTTGCTTGTATGACTCATGTTTAGAAGAATCTTGGGACAAAAAAAAAAATTTACACCAACAACTGTGTTGTACAACCTGTCTTATTCATGTTTCACAGTTTGCGTATTTTCTGATTATACTAGTAGTGCTTCTATAGTATTTCCGAACTCAGATATGTCTCTGTTGTACATTTTCCAGAATTTTTCTGGGGAAGATGCTCCCTGCCAGTATCCCCCTCTCTTGGTCGTCCATGTCCGAGGCTGGCCAGGGCTGGATGAAAGGCAGATTTACCAAGAGTTTAAAGCTCGCTGTCGCTTTGATGTCAGACGACTTTCAAAGAACCAGTTCATTCTGCTCTCCAATAAATTTAAGCGGTAAGTGACCAGAAATTCTTAATTCTCTGTCCCTTCATCCTCTTTGTCCCAGGTTTTCATGCCCCCCCGCCCCTGCTCTGACAGCTCTTAAGAGATTCCTGTCCGGAGCTGTGGGATGCTGTCAGCAGCCTGCAAGCCGTGGCTGGTTAACACCTCCTTTCCTTGCAGCGTCAGGCTTGTTCTGCGAGACTATAAGCATCACCCTCACCTGCGTGTTTCCGTCTATCGCCACTGGAGGCACTCTCCGCGCGTGGGCTGCCTGCTGCAGTGAGTTACAGAAGTCACAGAAACGGGGAGGGGAAAGACAGGCTTTTCGGGGTGCCTGGCCCTGTCAGAGCGGCAGCCTGTGCTCTCGTGCAATGTCCTTCTGCCAGCCCTTCAAGGGAACCAGGAGTTCAGAAGCGGTTTCGCTGCTGGATGGCTACTTGTGAGCTTTCAGCCCTGGGCAACTGGACTTTAATCTTGCTTAACTGGGGCGTGTTACCCTGTGGATAGCGCAAAACCATGTCTGTGCTGTCATAACAGACAGAGGGCTGTCTTAATGTGCTGTAGCGCTAGCTCTAATAAGCTTGAGGAGAGAGAGGCAGAGTCCCCCGGGCATGGGATGGATGTGTTCGTTCTACAGCACAGTCGAAAGCTCAGTAGTAGGAGGGAATTCCAGATTCAAAGTCTGGAATCTCACCCCTCTCATGAGGTGGTGACAGAGGTGCTCGTGCAGGGTGAGTTTCTGGCCTGGCACAGTTTGGAAAAGAATCTCAGTTCTTAAGAGCAAAATTAAGCCCTAAATATAAGTAGCCTAACAGCATTTTATTATTCTTGCCCTTTAGAATCTCTGGTATTGTGGCATTGTGGTCTCTCTTCGCCTTTGTACTCGGAGGAGCTCCTTGCTGTTCGTTGTAAAGGACTGCCTTACAGATGAGACATGAGGAATGCAGATAGTACTTTTTGTGTTTGTCTATGTTTTGTTTCCTTCAGTAAACTATGAGCACAAAAAAAGCTATGAATAGTGGTTTTAACTGTTTGCTTGGTTAGGTTTTTTGTTGTTTTTTTTTTTGGGGGGGGGTGTTTGGTTTTGGGTTTGTGGGGAGTTTTGGGGTTTTTTTTTGGGGTTTTTTGGGGGTGTGTGGGTTGTTTTTTTAGAATGTGTTTTTAAAGAGGATGCATTGGTTTCCAGTTTGTGGTATTTTGTAATCTGTTCAAAGCATGGTCCCCTCCTGAAGAGGGAGAGATGATTCTCTTTCGATGCCTAATTTACTTTGATCCTCTTCTGGTGGTTCACAGGTATTCGTAAGTCCAGTTTGTTCCCAGTGCTTGTGCTGCTGCATTAAACACATTTGTGATGAAGTTTGGGAAGTTATGAAAGAGGCTATTTTTAGCTTTGATTGTAAAGCAGGGGAAATGTCAGTGTTTACCAAATGAAAATGGGCAGAGTTGATGGAGAAACCGTTCCTGAGGCTCATGAAGCATTCTGGGTAGTACCCAGTAATTTGCAGTGCTGTGAGTGTCGTGCAGTGGTAGTTTCAGTGGCAGTGCAGCTCAGGAGAGATGCAGATAAGTGGAATTTGTCAGCTTCCAATTTGTAGCATACACAGAGGCCAGGGGAGCTGGCACGCGTTTCTAGTGCTTCAAGTGCACAGCATATCCAAAAATACCGTCAGATGTGCTTTGCTGATCAGTTTCTCTGATACAGCTGCAGTATTTGTCAGTCCAGGAACTGTGGTCTTCAGAAATTTTTCTTAAGAATTTCCTTCTCTTCTTAAAAACAGCTTGCTGATCCATGGTTTCCAAATAATGGTACCCAGATTTCATCAGCCAGACCTAATTGGTTGGGGCCCATGGTCAGCTAATGCATAGAATCTGCCTTTCCTCGACTCTAAGGTGGGAGCTGCTGCCGAGGACCTTAAAGCAGCAGCGCGGTATTGCGGTGCCCGAGGGTCATGTGCTCGCTGCTGCTAACAGTTTGCTGCTCCTCAGGAGAAAGGACAGTGTGTCTTCAGATGTGGTTCTCGAGTTCTGTGCAGCCTGTGGTTTACAGATCTTATTTCATCAGCCAGCTCCTAGCTAGACAACCAACTGACTTCTTGATGACTACTTTTTTTTTTTTTTTTTGTAACCCCTTCAGTGATGGGGTTCTCTTCCGCAGTGTTCCTTCAAATACCAGTGTAAGCATCTCCCTGGTTTTTGTCTCTTAGTATTATGAGACGCCCTCCTTGTGTCAAGGAGAGCACAGGCTCTGTGTAATTGTGTAGATCTGGGAAAATTTGCACTGGGTGTTACATGCAGAGCGTGGTTTTTTTCCCATAAAAACACTCTCCTTGGTTTATGCTCTGGGAAACATAATGCCCTTGTTCTCTGGAGCCTGGATTCAGCTAGCTACTTAAACACGGGGAGACGCAACCTGACTTGCGTCTAATCTTTACAGTCTGGTGATCATGAAGATATCGAAGCTGTTACCTTAGAGGAGGACAGCAGTTTTTAAGGGAGCATGCACTTTGAAGGAACAAAGAAATTGTTCTGTCTTCAAATTTTGCTCCCTTCCTCCTCTTTTCTTTTCCAAGTGGCACATAGACAAGTTATCAATTAGTTAGCTCCCTGCGGTACTGTTCTCTCCCTCGGTTTACCCTCTGGAGAAACACGCTTCTCTGGAGAAGGCGGCAGAGACCCTTTCACCCCTTTTCGAGAAATAGCCCACGGGTCTGACCATGCCTCTCCCTTTCCAAGGGACGGGCGTACTTCATGTAGCAATGTAGCGTAGAGAATCGAGAGACTTGGCTTTCCTGCATTAAAGCTGGGAGAACTTAGAAATAACAATTGCTGTAGATCTGCTAGATACGCCTACTATAAATCAGTTAAGTTTGCATGCTGAGTAAATGAAGTAGGTTGAGTATATTCTGATCTCCCTCCTAGGGGAGAACTTACAGAAACAAGTTGCCTGTCTGTTGTAACCTAGGGTCACTGGCTGCTCAGAGCCTTTTAGAGACATCAATCAGATGTACTAGCAGTCAATTCCCATGAAATGGGTTAGCTGGGGGCTAGCCTAACAAATCAGAGCAGCAACTTTTAGCTGTGGGAACAGATTTGCAAGTTTTTCTGAGCGGCTGTAGATCAAGACAAAATCTCCCTGAACACACCAGTCTGGCCATTCCAGCCTCAGCTGTTGCTTTTCCTGCAGACTAGGGAATTGTGGTTAATTGAAGTTGGAAGTATCAAAAGCAGTTCAAGGTTATGCCTGTTCCTGCATGTCTTCTGCAAGGGGTGGGGGTTACTGTTGATTCTTGTGAGGCCAATTCAAGCCGGTGCAACCTGCCTCGTAACTCTGGCTCTGAAGAGGTGCGTGTCAAAGTTGCCAAGTGTCTCCGAGGGCTGGCAGCTCAGAAAATCAAGCCTGTCTCCCCAAGACAGTGATAAAACCACAGCAAAGTGGCTATAGCACACCTGTTTCCCAGCGCTGAGAGAAACTTGTACTTTAGCTGTAAGGCTTGAAAGGTAATGCCAACCCTCGATGAAACAGGATGTTAGAATTTAAGTTCTGAAGGTGTGCATTAAAAAATCTAACCCTTCAATTGAAGTCCTGCAGATCAGAATATATATATTTCCAAGAACAATTTGATTTTTGATACATTGACTTTTTTTTTTTTTAACATGTTTTCAAGATTAAATATGTGGGGTTTTTGAGGCAACATCTCTACTGTGGTGGGAAGCCTCTCAGGGCACCTCCTGTTGCTGAACACCCAGAGTGGAAGTCTTGCAATGGAGGAGCTCAGCATTGTCTCAGGTTACTGTCCCACCAGACTGTTGTTGAGAAATTTTGCTTTTATCATTAACTTTGGAAAAAAAAACCCAAAAAACACAACCCCACAAACAAACAACACACTTCAATTCTGGGGGAAAAAAAAAAAAAAAAAGTTTATGGATCCATAAATGCAAGAGACAAAACTATCTCTAAATATTCCTTAAAACAATGTTCTTACTGCTTGTGGCTTCAGTGGTGATACTTCAGATACACACTGGCTTTGGAGAAGAACAGGATTTACCTCTTTCTCAAAAGTCAAGGTATTCTTTTTATATAGAAGAAAACTTTATATACTCCTATGTTTTCTAATAGTTAACAATTAACAATTCTTGATATTATCCATTCATTCAAAATACCTCATACCTGGAAACCTTGGTGCATCCTGGAAAGGGTGAGTTTGCAAAGGTCTTGCTGGATGGATCAGGAGGAACGGGGGGGAGGTCTGCGCCTCCAAGCCCTACCTGTGCCCCGGAGGCAGGTGGGGCTCAGGGGGCTGGGGGGCTGCAGGGCTGGGGCAGGCAGGAAGGGGGGCTGGGTGCAGGATGCATGCAGGCAGAGGGGACAGAAAGGTTGGCTTTCTTCCGAAGGTCCCTGAGGGCTGCGGGCTTGTTGCAAGGCAGGAGGATGTGCAAAGTGGAAAAGAATTGTACTGCCGGGATGCGGGGGGATGAGGGAGTTTTTATGCCCGGTGTCTTGCCTGGCTCGTTTATGCTTTCTCTTGCTGCAGAAACTACCTTGCTCAAGTTTGTGGTTTTAAAGGGTTTTAACAAAACCAGTA